>CM023958.1:1912888-1936942 GCA_013407115.1 Glycine latifolia
ATATGATTTCATGTAATACGAAAAATCGTTAATCCACATGACAATTTTAGCGAAATGGCATAACTGCCTTAATTTGGTAAAAATATTTCATAAAATAATCCCTTTTAAATAATTAATTTGTAATTAATATTGTGCCATCCTCATTACCTTTTGTTCATTTAGCTTTAAGAACAAATTTAAGTTTCGCATCACGTAACGTGTGTGTTTGGAAGCGTTGAAACCACATTTAATGAAAAAAAAAAAAAAAACATGTTCTAAGACACAAAATTAAAAGCAACAAAAGGAAAGTTTCTTTAACGTCAGTTGCGTTGAGAGAAATGCGTACGCAAACACAGTTAAATGATTAGCTTTTAGAAAAAAGTTAAGGTTTTAGAAATGTCACTAACGTTTTATACTTTCAATAATCAAGATGTTAATTTTCTCTTTCAAAAACATATTAACTTGTTCTCTGATTGTTTATTTTTAAGTACATTTATTATAAATACTTTAGTGAAAAACTCATAGCAGCTATTCTAGTTTTGTTCATGTAAATATCGTAGAAGATAATTGTATTTTTTCCCTTTTCTTTTTCTAAAACAAGAAAAGTGTGAGGAATCTTACGAATTGAGATGCTAGATTAAAAAGTTGCTGAGGTAGAGCATAAAAAAAGTTCAAATAAAAAATAAAGGAATAGAAAAACTATTAAATTATTAATAGCCTTAGCCTTGAACCTGACGTAAACGTGTATGGCAATGGACAGAGAAGCATTAAATAGGCCTCGTTACTTTCAAGTTTCAACCTAATTGAGCAGGGAAAATCCTCTGATACTGTTGTTTTCCTGAAACTATCACAACCATGTCAACCTCATCCTCTTCCCAAAGCCTCAAAATTGGCATAGTTGGATTCGGCAACTTTGGCCAGTTTCTGGCCAAGACAATGATAAAACAAGGCTACACTCTCACAGCAACTTCTCGATCTGATTACTCTGAACTTTGTCTCCAAATGGGCATCCATTTTTTCAGGTAAACCAAACCAATGCATGAATACATACATACTTGTACCATTACACAACCATTTTGCTGGAAATCCCACATGGATCAGTGATATAGTCAAAATAGTGAATATAAGTAGAGAACAATTTTTCCCTTACGAGCTGATTTTGTGAAGTTAAAGTCTAAAGGCAAATTCTAAGACATTTCATGTTCCGTATGTCAAACATTGCGCAGGGATGTCAGCGCATTCCTTGCCGCGGACATAGATGTCATAGTGTTGTGCACATCGATATTATCGCTATCCGAGGTTGTCGGATCAATGCCACTCACTTCCCTGAAGCGACCAACGCTCTTTGTTGATGTTCTTTCTGTCAAAGAGCACCCAAGAGAGCTTCTACTGCGAGAGTTGCCAGAGGATTCGGACATACTCTGCACGCACCCAATGTTTGGTCCTCAGACTGCCAAGAATGGATGGACAGATCACACTTTCATGTATGACAAAGTTCGGATAAGAGACGAAGCTACCTGCTCTAATTTCATCCAAATTTTTGCTACTGAGGTAGGTTACTATGCTTTGTCAATACCCATCAATCACGAAAGAAGAAAGAATCATTTTTTTTTCTCTTTTTTTTTGCATTGGGCCAGTTTAATTATGTTAATCAAGAAGAAAGAAACAGAGAGGGTGGAATCTAAGTAACTTCAGATGTTTGCATTTGATAAATCAAGATACAAGATAAATCTATGTTGTAAAAAATACCAAGTCTCATTCCCACATCTAGCAGAGGTAAGGCGGCCAAAATAATATATATATACACACCATCACCTTACCCTTATAAGCTAGTTTGTTGATTTGAGTTAGGCCTAAATTCAAATTACAATTGTATCAAAGCTAGCTTATCTTGGATCTATTAATAGATTACTTATCATATTACCTACGCACAAAACCCAATAGTATCGAAGGTGAGAGGTGTATTGAGAAAAATCAATATGTTGATTTTGTGAGGTTAAGCTACGCCAAGCCCAAATTGAAAGAATCTAACCATAAAATCCTACAGCCAAGGTTATAGAACCTCAACGTCATTATTGAAAACAAATTTATATTAAACAATTCAATCTTCAATTCTCCCCTGGAGTGAGTTTGAAATAATTCTTCATAAGTTTGGACCATTGTTGCTTGGCTTACAAAAGAATCACAAAAATTCATCCGGGGTAGATCTATTTCACTGTGTTTTGTTACTTTGGTATTACGCAGGGTTGCAAGATGGTACAGATGTCCTGTGAGGAACATGACAGAGCTGCTGCTAAGAGCCAATTTATCACACACACAATTGGCAGGTATGCAGCTTCCTACATATCTAATCAACCATTGAGAAGCACTAATATAAATGCTCACAAGATGTAACTTTTGGCTGCGTCTTGATCAGGACACTGGGAGAAATGGATATTCAATCCACACCTATTGACACTAAGGGCTTTGAGACACTTGTTAAATTGGTAAGGAGTCGTTAACATTTCCCCTACTTCTTCTAAAACTTTTCCTTTATATGTGGTTATGTAACATGGAAAAGTTACTTGCAGAAGGAGACGATGATGAGAAATAGTTTTGATTTGTACAGTGGATTATTCGTGTATAACAGATTCGCCAGACAAGAGGTAATGGAACTGCCAACGAAATGCTTATTTACTTTTAAATTCCTTTTTAAAGCATTGAACCAAGTAACCCAAGATAGACTCATGAATTGTGAAAAATATGCAGCTAGAAAACCTTGAACATGCCTTGCACAAAGTCAAAGAAACGCTGATGATACAAAGGACGAATGGGGAGCAGGGTCATAAAGGAGCTGACAGTTGATGCATACTTTTATAAGATATTTTCTCTAACTATCAAATATCCTCCTGTAGTTCCAATTAAAAATTACTCTTATTTCAGTTTCCTTTTACCAAAATTGAAGTTCAGACATAAACCAAAGGGACTGGTTTATGTTCAATCACATGCGATAAAAATGTTCCCACGTTCTTGTTCCGAGCACATTCTTTGTAATTTCATAAAGTTAAAAAAAAAAAGACATTTAGTCGCCAATGCCTAAAACTATATAATAACTCCACAGTTAGGTTCTCTGAATGGATTCCCTTCATTTTAAGCCAAATCTCAACTACCTCTTCAATTCCAAATAAATTAATCAGAACACTACCAAGTGATCCTCTGGGGTCTTGACATGAGCCTTCTAGTTCTAGCTTTTCAATCAATGTATCTACAGAGCATGTATTCCATTTTGGATTATAGGGAGAAAATGTAAAACTTTTAACCAAATGTTACCGCAAATCTAAAGAAAGTTCATTGCTCCATGATAAATTGATAATACTATATAAGATGTATAACTGCTGATTTTTTATATCATTTTAACAAGGCTTACCAAGAGATATATCCCTTAAAGCCAAGAGTACTTATGTTTCGATTTGAGACACCTCTATTTATTCCACTTACATTTGAAAAATAAAAATATTACATTCACCAAACTGGGAAATGGGAAATATCAAAACGTATAGAAATGAGCCGTGGAAGGAATTGTAAACAGATTACACGATGAAAACCAGAACCTATTCCTTTGTGCCTATTTTACCAGCTTTTCAAGAATGGTACAAAATTACCAAGAAAAAGAAATGATGCAACGTATTTTCACCGCATTTATTTTTCTCTCTCATCAATGCTGGCTTCTTCTGTTTCGTTGCATAAAATTGCAGCAGGATTCGGAGGATCTGATGTTGATGGCTCTGTCTTTCTAACTTGTAGACCAGTAAAGCGCGCTAGGTCAATCCATTGCTGCAACAATTCACGAAAACAATAAATTTTAAAACTCCTAGTCAAATTTAGAAATTTATGTGCAGATGAATGAATAATTCACATAAAACTAAATTATACTCCATTGGTTTTAAAACAATTGCTACTCTTGATTCTTGAGGTTTTTAGTCTGTTTCAATTTTGTCACTTAAGAACATGAAGACGACATTGCTTTTTTCTGTCTTATGGTGTTTCACTAACTAAAAATGAAAGCAATAATGGTGGAAGAGGATAATATAGTCAAACGAACTTAGGTTTCCTTGAAATGAAGAATATTTAATGATTTTATTAATCATAGTAGAAAACATTAAACAATTATTATTAAATGGAAGGGAAGTAAATTGCAATAGCAAATGCTAAACCAGTGTCTTTAAAACATTAGTTAAAAAATCAAAAGAAAAAAGTTATTAGAAAATGTTACTAATACATTTCCATTGTGATTTTCAATACATTCTTAATGTAATTTTTAAATCTATTATTAATTCCTCAGGCATTATTACAAATGCTAATGAGTTTCCTTAAGACTCTTGTTAAGGGATTAAAAAAATAATTACATTAAATAAAAAGTAATGTATTACATGTTGTACTTTTCATAAAATGTTCTATATTTTTTGCTTAATTATACTTTTGATCTTCTTACTTTTTCAATTTCGCAAATTTTGTACCTCTATTTTTTTCCACAATTTTGATCTCTAATTATTTTAATTATGCAATTTTAGTCTATCCATTAACTTAACATTCAATATTCAATAAATGTGCTGACATGGCCGTGCAGAAGAGTACCATGTCGACATGAACGTGGTGACATGATAGCAACACGTTAACAAGACCCTTTTTTTATTCCTTAACAAGCACCATAATGGCACTCGTTAGCAACACCTTTGTAATATTAAGATCACACATTACAAGACAAGCAGAAGTTATGTTCTTTCCTTAACTTGTGATTTACTGTTCCGAGACAAAAGCACACGCTGACGCAATTATAACTCCTCAAAACACATATTTCCATATAAACACTTGAATGTGAAATTCACCACTTTAAAAAGAAGGAAAACTTAAATTATATTTTTTAGAATAATAGTGTTCAATCATAAATAAATGAAATCCGCTTACTGACGAGATTGTGAAATTCACCACTATAAAAAGAAGGAAATCTTAAATTATATTTTTTAGAAGAATAGTGTTCAATCATAAATAAATGAAATCCGCTTACTGACGAGATTGTGAACATTGAGCATTGAAAGTAAACAAAAGCAGATAGAAGATAATAAAAAAAAAAACTGACCTGGGTTCCCCAATACGAATTGACTGTCCGTGCTACAAAAGAAAGCATATTTACAAAGAATGTTTGAGAAGCAAACTGTTCAGAAATCCGATGCTCCACTATCCCAGCAATTATCTGCTCAACAAAAATATTATAATTTCCGTATTAATACAAAATAACAGTTCCAGACATTAAATGGATGCATATTTGTTGAATATGATATAACCAAAGATGTAGTCACAGAACAATCAAAAATCAATTTTAAAAAAGAAAGAGCCTCAAATAATTATTCAGCAAAGTGCAGATGAAGAAGTAGAAAGGAGGAGAAAATTACAAAATCAGATACAATAGATATTATTGAACTAAGTAATTTTTTTTTTCACGATTACTTTTGATAGCATCCAGGGTTTACTAACATAATATTTGGTTGGAAAATAATGGAGGAGAAAGGAGGGCAAAGATTTGGAAGGAAAGGGAGAATGGAGGGGAGTAAAATACCTCCTCTATCAATTTTGGCTCCCTTCCAAATTGGGAGAATTTAGCGAGGAGAAAGTTTTACACTAATTGGACTAAACTATCCTTAATGGTTTTATCCTATTATGAGGATATAATATAATAAATTATTTTATTTTCCCTCTTATTTCCTTGTGAACCAAACCAAGTGTTCCTCCTCTCTACTCCCTTTCTTTGAACAAAATAGATCGTAGACGACGTAGTCCAATATTTCCTATTATGCTTGCTACCCACCATCTACTTCAAACACTGCCTAACTGGCCAGAAAAACATAGTGTACAACTAGTTATTCAAGACACAGCTGATCAAATCCTGCTTTCAAAATGTCTAGATGAATTTCCAAATTGTATTTCTCTGTCCTGCTTCAATATTATATATTGGAAAAAAAATCAAAGCATCACATTATCAACTATTGAGTATTGAAACATAAACCATCAACGTGACAATATAGAAGCCTTCATTTCCTACAGAAACTAGGTTCAATCTTCCATGAAGTATATTGCTACATATTAGTTACAACGAAAACTTTATGCAACAAACAAGTTCTCTACATACCTGATAACGGAGATTTGCAGATATTCCAAGAAAGCATGCATATATAAATGCAGTTTTGAGTATTGGTGACCTCATAATCCGTTGTTCAGTGACAACTGCTGGATTAAGGACTTTACGAATTGCATATAGAGAATTTGATGAAGCCACAGCTCCTATGCTTGAAATAAATCCAACACTAGCAAGTTTTAAACCACCAAATACAACTGATGCAATCCTATGATTGAGATTCCAGTTTATCCCTGCTGGATTCTTTTGAAATGCATTGTCAGGGATGGAGCCAAGAAGTCCCATTAGAGAACCAATGTTGTCGGGTGCTTTCATCTCATCAGCATACGAAAGGAATGACAAAGTTGGTGCAGGAAGCCACACTGTAAAGAAATCAACAACTGATCCTCTGACAGTGTCCGTAATAACATAGTCAATCTCTTGGAAAAAATTTTCTTTCCGCTTTTCATACTGTGCCAATAATGTAGTTGTTATTGATATAGCTTCTTCTATGGCTAATCTGTGCAAGAATTTGGGATCTGCCAACAATCTTTCCCTGAATCCCTGTATAAAAAGAACCAGATGGATAGGTAAGAATATAAAGGGAACAAAGTGATGAAAGTATCTCGATTAAAAGCAGAATGAAGGTTTCATTTTCAAATAAAAAATTACCTGGAAACGGTGAGTGAGTTCTGAAATTAGAGGATACTGCTCTAGATCAAAGAAGTTCTGCAATACCTCTGGTGATACTAAACCCAGATCAATTCCCTTTTGAAGATCCTGAAATTGAAAGGAAAATATTTCCTATGTTAACCACCATTATTGGCACACACTATTCTGTCTAAGGTATGCACATAAAAGAGTAAACAGGTGCATAGAAAAAAGAACTAGAAAGTAGAAACACACTAACAACCTAATCATCAAATGCAAGTATGCAACTAATGTATGCCAAATTATAGACTAGAGGTACTTTATGTTAAGAGAAAGAAAACAGAAATAACGACCTTATTATCACAATTCACCCATTGGAAAAGTTTTTAAGCCCTTAAATTATATATTGCTGTGCAATGAATCTGACCTCAAAATGAATATGAATTTAAAGGAAAAGAAAGATAGCACAAAGACAGCACTACAAAGTTGTAAACATTCAATTAAAATCCCCCACACCAGTAGGTTGAGCTGCATAATTTGTGTCAATTAATAAAATGTAAAACATAGATATCAATTAAAGGGATAAGGACCCATTTGTTTAAGATTTTAAAAAAAATATTTTTTTTACATATTTTATGTAAAGTTATTTTATTTGGTTACAATAATTATAAAATGTACTTTTTATTATAAAAAGTAGTTATAATTTTGACTTTTTTTCAGCTGCTACTCAAAGTAGCTTCTGAAAATAAACATATAGATAGATAGATTTTAAAACTTAAACAAACACACTAAGAAATTTTAGAAGTGATTTTTCATGAAAAAAGTTGAAACAAATGGGCTCTAAAATGCTACTGAAATGCCAAAGTTAATTGCATACAAAAAAAATCAATAGGTACTGGCATGAGACACCTAGTAATAGGCAAAATCTCTTATGCTTGTATCACCAAAATGGACAATGAGAGGACATAACAAGAACAACAACAAAACCTTATCCCAATAGGAATGAGAGGACATAAAGGATTAAAGGGCTACAAACTGGAAGGAGGGTCTAAGGAGCAAGAAGATTAAAAGTCAAACAAATTAGTAACTGTAATTGTTGGTTTACCTGTGGAAGGGCATCTCGCCTCCGCCCGGCAGCATTCATAACCCGAGCAATCTCAGCACGGTCAAAGCAATTTCTACTACAGGGTCTGGCAGCAGAATACCACAAAAAATCAGCAACAGGAACTTCTCCTTCTCTGCGAATGAATTGTCTTTCAGGGTCAAGTAATATAACTGCTTGGTTTTTCTTTTGTGTTTTTCCGGAAATTCTTGCTGGCAGTCCAGTTCCTCTAGATCCATATGTAACATGGCTTGCACCAGTGACAACTATTAACATACCAGTGGCCCCTCCATCAAGCACATTTTGTAAGATAATCTGGGACATAGAATACTCATCAACTACTCTAGCCTGTGCAGAAAGGTATGAGCTTGGACCAAAAGGAATAGACAGATTTTGGGTACTATCAACTGAAGATCTGCGTGAGATAGAAGTAAAGCCAGATATGAAGCCTGAACCAGCTGGAGGTGCATATAGTTTACGTTCATCCTTTGTAAGCCCACGAATTCCTTCTGCTTGGACAGTTCTTAAGATCTGTTGATGAGAAAAGTTCAAGTCTTAATTGTCATCTTTATGTGTCTTGACCTAACAATACAAGAAATGAGCCTAATCCTTCAAGGTGGAGTTGGCTAGATGGATCAAATGAAACCTTTTAGCTCTATCAAAAACCAAAATTGCAATAAAGTTTCTCAGGTTGCCCTCTACCCTTTCCAACAGATTATATTCCTTTCTCATATCTTGACATGATCAAACCACTTGAGGCAACTTTTCATAATCATATCCTCAATTTTTTTATGTTCAACTTTTAGTTTAATATGGGAGGGAATCTTTGAGGATTATGAGTTTATTTCCAATTCAGGGTCTGTCCTTTATAGATTAGATTTTTCTAGTCCTAACACAACCAAAATCCTTAAAGGCAACTTTTGACAGCACCTAGCTTTTGCACCTATTGTAAGTTAATTTGGCAAGTACCAACAAGTATCTACTATACTACTCCCTCCATCCCAAAATAATTGTCGTCCTAAGTTGTTTTACACAGACCAAGAAAAAACAGTAGATAGATGAAAGAGAGTGGTAGTTTTACAAAGTTAACCTTATATCATCATTGATTCATTTATAGATTTTGTTTCCATCATTAATATTATAAGGGATATAAGTGGAAAAATGTAATTAAATATTACATTGAATAACTAAAATAATAATTATTTTGGAACAATTTTTTTTCTCTTATACGACAATTATAGTGGGATAGCAGGAGTAACATTTTTCCCTTGCTCCTAATTATAGCCACACCACAACCATAATTTTCAGAGACAAAATAAACATTTGAAAGATCAACATGAGTTTGGATGAAATTTATGCATACCTTCAGTGGTGTACCACAAGCAACAAGACGAATTCCATTTTCACGACAGTAGCTCAGAATAGGTTCATACTCCTGCCATCTTTGAGGCGGCCAATGCAATGTGTAAGACTTCAAGGTGTCTCCATCTATCCTGCAATGAAAGTCAAGTTTCAGTACAAGTAATACAGAATTGTGGAAAAGCAATCTGACTAAGGCAAAAGAACTGCAGAGATTAACAGAAAATAGTGAGCCAGAAAAAAGATCGCCAGACAGAAATTGGTCGCCAACAACAAGTTCTCTCTTTTATAATTGTTAATTGAATTTTTCTTAATTTAGCTAACATGACTTTCTACGGCCACAATTGCGTTAGCAGACACTTAAAAAACTTAATGTTGCGGCCAAAATGACGTTTTATTTATTATTGATGTCAATTATTTAACAGTTTTATGTTAGGTTTAATAACAGTAGGTTGATGCAAGAGGCTAAACATTAATCAGAAATTGAAAGGCATTGTTATTACTTCTTATCCATATACTGATTGAGCGGTTCCTGAAGATTAGCGGGGAAAACTTCAAGCGCCAGAGACAATCGTTTTTCCTTCTCCAAACAGCGCCTATGCAAATTCTTCACAATCTCAAGCTCCAATTCCCTGTCGTCTCGAACCGGAACTTGCTCTGCTTCACCCAAATACACCACTCGAGCATTCATCAACTTCTCCCACACTTTCCCTTTCTCTTTCCCTATCGCCAACGGTTCTCCTATCACCGTCGCGTCGTAAATCCTCGAAGTTATCACTTCCTCCTCCTCCTTCTTCTTCGGCGGCTCCTCCGCCTTCGGCGCCGAAGCCGGAGGCGATTCCGCTGTCTTCTCCTCCGCCCTCGCCGTCGCTGCCGAGAGCAGGATTGATGCGCCGGCGACTAAGAACGGCGCCATCAGCACGCCACGCCGGTTGCTCCGAGCTCGAGTATCGCCGTCGCCGTCGGAACCGCCGGGATTCGAGGCGGCGGTGATGTGACTCGCGTGGCAGACGGAAAGGCTGACGCGGCGGCGTTTGGCGGTCGAGACGCGGCGGAATTCGAGGCCTCCGGGGGCGTCATGAGGAGGGTCTGATGGCGCGGCACTTGCGGCAGTGGCGCCGCGGAAGTAAGGCACGTGCGGGAGACGAGTGGCGAAAGAAGAAGGCGGAGTGTGGGGCTTCATTAGTTTCGTTCGCTTCAATCTGGGCTTGTCATCAACCTCAACAAGGTTTAAGTTTTGTCAGTTCACTTTTTTCAACTTTCATATTCTGCCACACAAATCTCGAACAAGGATTCCTTTATTTTCAGCCTTACAAGATTGTATAATCATTATTATTATTATTATTATTTTTGAGAAACTTTTTTTTCCCTTTCAAATATCCCTTTTCATAGATAATTTTAATTTAAACATTAAATAAGAAGAACATTTATTATCAAACAGTATATCAACTTAGATGTGTTATTTAAGTTTAACGTTTAGAGATTGAATAAAAAATATGTGTAATCTAAAGAAAAAACAAACAAATAATGATGACATCTTTTGAGAGATAAACAAGTACTTCCTATAACATTATATATATATATATGAGGTAGAAAGGAATATTAGTTTTAGGTTGACATATTATAAGATATTAGTTTCTTTATGTGAAATTCATGTTCTTTTTATTATTGTATTTAATTTAGAAGATGAAAATATATAATATAAAATTAGAAGAGGAAATTTTGAATTAAAATAAAATATAAGAGATGCAGAACTGATACTATTTCTTCCTCAACAAAAAACATCCTTAGAAAAGTTATCAATATATTCTTTAACATGTTATTTTAAAAGTATTTTTATTAACTTAAATTTATTAAAAAAATTTAATTTCATCTTTATTTAATGAATTTTCCCTATAACTTGATTGTTTTTAATAAATTATAATCATTATTAAAAAATATATAATAAAGAAAGTGTATCAAGAAAATATATCAAGAGGTTCTTCTTATTTTTGTCTCTCATAAAATCCTAGATTTAAAATATACACTCTACTTTTTGTGTTCAATAATAAATTCGTATTTTTCGTGGTGGCAAAAAAGTTAAATGATATTGATAATTTACATAGTCACGCAAATTATGTATAGAAGGCCCCAAATTTAGACCTCTACGTGAAGCATTCGTGTCCATACAGTTACAGATACGGTGCCAATTGGATTTATCCCTTACCATATACTTCCATTGTTTTGGAATTTTCATGTAAGATAAAATTGATCCGAGTCAGATGTGACTCAGGTCTGAAACACAGGTGCCAATCCAATATCCGTATATGCCTATACGAGGCCTTTACTGTAATTTGATTAAAAATAAGGGGGCTAAAGTAAAATATATACTGCTAAATTCCAATTCAATCAAGTATACGACATTGTCTAAAAATTAGACCAAATTGACCAACTGAAGTGATTGACCAGCTGGAGTATAAATTAACTATATTTTAAACTTAGATTAACATTTGAATTGTTATAATTTCGTAATGATTGAATTATAAGCAACAATTTTTTGATGGGTTAGTAAGCAATGGTAGTTGGGTTGATGTTGGATACCTCTTTACCTGTAATTTATATATCTTTCTTGATATATAAAAAAAATCGTATGTGCTATGAATATTTTTAAATTTAAGAGAATTTTTAAAACAAAACAATATATATGAGATAACAATATCATTATTGTCAAATAATGATGAAATACTATCATGTATTTTAAGAAAAAAATATAATAGAATATGTCTTTATTGTTAATTATGTGAATTCTATTTTATTATATAATAAATTAATGTCATGTTGAGAAAAATTAATTAAAAGTTGAAAACTAATTGATATCTTAAAACTTTTAAGTTAGTTTATTAAATTATAAGTATTTGATAAAATTATCTGCTAAAATAGATGAAAATATAATATCACAAAAATAAATATATTTATACAATATTCATATAAATTTCAATATTTTATGAATAAAAATATATTGAGGTATTATAATTTTATTTTTTAATTAATTTAAACTCTTGTAAACTTTTATTCATTGATAAATTATTTCATTATATTTTTTGTTTCAATTATTAGATTTTTTCATATTAGGTATTCTAGTATTCTACTATTAATCTTGTACAATGTCTTAATATTTAACCAAATTTAGAATAAAGTTATAAAAAATGCACTTAAGTAAATATTATACTTTTATTATATTAATTAGTATAATAATTAAAACAAATTGTCTAATATAAAAATATTCAGAAAATAATAGATTTTTTTAACCAGGAAATAAAAAAACGATAATCAATCAGAAAATTGGGTAAATAGAAATCAACAAGTTTTTTAAAAAAATTTCAAAATAAAATGCGAATTTGGTTTAGAAACAGAACAAATGGAATTCATTTATCAATGATTCGATAAAATATTTGAATTGGTAATTATATTTATGTATCAATGAAATGAATTTAATTTTGTGAAGTAAGATGTTGAAACAATGATAAATGTTAAACATGGTTTCTGGGATACAAACATGGTTTCCCACGTTCTCACGGTTTAGCCTTAAAACATGATTAATCGCAATCTGCCCTTACCATTTGGAAATGTGACTGAATAGATTGGCAAATCTCAGAATTTGCTACAATCTGGTGATAAGTAATGACTATTAGATCATAATTTTGTTGAGAATACAATATTTCTATATATTCTAATACTGCAGTGTTTCTATTTCTGGTTCCAAATCTCAAAAACAAGTTCTACACAATTTTTTGGGAGAAAATAAATAATAATAAAAAGACAAGCTAGCAATCAAACTCTGCAACTAAAGATACATAATAAGGTGATCTCAGAATAGCTTATCCAGTACAATTTAAGAAATTGGTATACAAAGTATGATTTTCAACAACGAACCTCCTTTACCCAATATATAGTCACATATTTATTTGTAACCTATTAAAAACTTTTGCGAATACGCGAATAGCTCCCCTAATAAAAAATGCCGCATGATTAATCATCAACAGGAAAAGGCTAGCTCACTTGATGTCATGAAAAGATGGCAAGACAGCAATAAGACGGTCTCCATAACCAACAGGCTCTGTAAATAACAAACAAAAAATAGTAAGAAATTCATCACAACTATGGATGAGTGATTGAGTGTAGCTGCCATAATTGATGGGCTAAAATAGGTTTAAACATTGATAATTTGGTTGAGCACGTTGAACTTCAAACATTGCAAAAAGGACGGAATTAGCAATCAATAAATCACTGAAAAGGCATAGCAGAAATTAAGACCTTAAGAGCTAAACAATATTTTTCCATTCAGTCAATAGTCAAATACTAATTAGAAAACCCATGAAAACCGATATACTGTAAATTACAATCAGCTAAATTAATCTATCATGAATATCCTGTTACTTTCCATCATTTAGCAAAAAGGTATACAAGATTCAAGATCCCTACTGTTTGGTATGATTACAAAAAAGTCACATTATTTTCCACTTTGTTTTCTGTTTTAAGATATTTTTGTAGTTATAAGAGAAAACAAGAAATGAAAACAAAAAATGTTTTCTAAAACTCTATGAAGCCTATACGACCCAAACACGGGGGATACGGGAAATTCTTAAAATTCAAGATACAATGCAACTCAGATGCATTAACACAAATATACACACACAAATAAATAGAGAGACATACATACTTTAAATAAATGCACAATATTTATTAAGACATTGATTATCTTACACTAATACATAACTATCAGTGGACGATGATCATAATTCACAAAAGCAATACCTATGATAATAACAAAATAACAAAAATAAAAAAACAGTGACATGTTTCCATTACTCAGCAGAATATATTATTTTCCAACATGCTACAAAATCTTCCCCTAACTTGTGTCAAAATGTCACAAACAGCATCATTTGTCCTACTCAAAAGAAATATTGACTCTATATGATTGCCTAGTAGTAATATTTAGTATTTACTATAGCTTTAAAGATAAAGCTGAATTGAATTTTATTCCTATTCAAAATACTGGAGCCATTCTCAACCATACCAGTCAACAAACTTTTGGAGAAAAAAAATAGAGGATACTCTTTGGAATTGGATAAGTACAACAGTATCATATGCGTATCGGTGTTGCATACAAGTACAGCATAGATACTTTGTCATTTTTGGACTATCAAGGCTTCACAGCTCAAACTAAACAAATCAAACCCAACATCCCCACGTTTTAATATGATAACAGCATGCTAGCCATAAAGCAATTAGGCATCCATGATACTAGAGTATCATAAATACAGGTCAGAAAATGCTCAAGTACTAAGTGTTCCAAGATGGTAAAATTCATTTTTAATGCTTATCACTGTGACTACGAGAATTTAGAATTATTAGGATTGCCAAATCATTGTTGACATATTTTATTGCTAGAGGCACACTATTGCTTTAACTATTTCAATTTTGGATGAACAGCACTGCTATCATCACTCTTTCTTTCCCCAGAAGCCCTGTATTACTTTAGTACCATGTAAATAAATCTATGCATTATTGTAACAGGTCATAGAAATTATTATACCTCCATCCTCAACAAGTAGCTTCAACACTTCTCCAGCAACATCAGACTGCAAGATTTCAAAAATTAAACTAGTCAGAAGTAGTAAATATTTAGGAAGGAACCAGAATTACAGAAACTGAGACATCACCCTGATAGGAAGTCCAGTGCCAAACTGATCCAAATACCCTATGACTTGCCCTTCTTTGATTACATCACCCTAGAATTCAATTAGGAAATAAATATATTGAAAAGAATTTGTAGTCAGTTCAATGAAAGTGAGGTCCTCAAACAACTTAATGCAGCAACTGTATGATACAAAATATATTAACAACTACACCAGCAGAAAAATATAGGTCCATCTATATTTGGGAACCAAATAATATTTAATTTGTATCTGATAGACTCAAGAAATTATAACTAATTTGGAAGAAATGGATACCTAGTATTATTAAAACACTAAAACACAGGGCAGATTATAGTAGCTAAAGAGGAAGAAGCTAACTAGTCACAGTGTCACACTATTCAACACTACAAAGGACCAAGCCCCTTTTAGAGAGCCTGACCTTTCTCACCCAAGAGCTACCCAATAGAATACACACCCTCTCCTCCATATCCCCTCCCATATAACACAATCCTCACCAACTAAGCACCTACCTGACAATTCCCTCCTAACCAACTCTCTGCTCATCAGGGTTGATTCTCTTCTCTTTCCAAGGCTTTGGGCTTTTGTTTTGACTAAGCCAAATTTCTATCTGCTGGCCTGGTCTAACAGTATCTTTTACAGACAAGTTTACAAAATATTCCTATTTGATATTCCTATTATGTCCCCACTCTGTGCAAACATTTAGAAACTAATATTACAATTAACAGTTTTTGTGAATGCAGCAAACTAAATATATATGAGATAGAAATCAGCAAAACTGAAAAATTATATGCAAAGTTCAATTGAAAAGAAAATTGATTACCCTTTATGTGGTAATAAATATAATGATAAACTAGGTTACAGTTTGGATTTGTGATCAATTGAAGATCTAGATGCTAATTGGTCATAACTACAACTTTTTTTGCAGTGCTGCTGTGCCTCACATCAGTCATGTGAGTCTATATAACTTGTTCTTAAACTAAATATTAAAATAATATAAAAAATATTAGAAATTTAAATTATATTTACATTTTTAAAATGTATTAGTAACTCAACATTGTTTTGTTTATATCAATAATCAATTTTTAAGATAAAAATTTACAAAAAGTAATACAGTAATAGAAAAATAATTATCAATATTGTATAAGCTGAGACAATCATTGTTAATTATTATCAGCTTTTTCTTTTTTATAGCATCCAGTTTTTTCAGTTAAATTCTTAAATTTATTTCAAAAGCCAACATATGCATGTTAGCAAGGTCACATCAGGAGACTAGGCCGACAAGCAAGCAGGCTGATACATAGACTGCAACTATTGTAATGCAGCATGGGGCAGCTCACAGTTCTAGCAGTTGGGCCCTAAACCAGAAACAATTAGTTTCAGCACTGCAAAATGTTAGTGAACAACAAACACATGCACCAAAATCCAATGGTGGAGTTCATAATAAGAATCCAGATGGAGTATCAAGTGAATTATATGATCTAGTTCATAACAAATTGATGACATAAAAACACGAGAGAAGACGATGGATCTTGACAAGCTTATCACATGTACCTCTTTACAGATAGGAGGTTGCTTCTTCCCTTTCACTGTTCTACCTCTTCGGAATAAGCCAACCTAATGAGAAACAAAGATCCGTGATAGCTAATTCTACATAGATCAAGTCAGAGATAATTAGTGAAAGCAGAAGTTAAAACATATATTATTGATGGATGCCATACCGTGGGAGATGATACTAAGACATAGGTATTGGTCCCAGAAGCCTCCAATGCTGCCAATCTTGGTGATTTCTCTTTGGAAACATTTGCAAATGGGTTGTTCTTTTCAGGAGATGATTTTGGTGGTGATGGTGGCAGGCTACTGGATGCTGATTCATCCATAGGTTTACTTGGGATAGGTGGTGGTGTAGTTGGTGAAATGTTAGACAAAGGAACCTTTGTTGCTCCAATGTTTCGCTTAATATGCATTTCAAAATCTCCAACCTATAACAATATAAGCCAAATAAGGTTGTGTACAAGGTCATCCAGCTAAAAGCATGCTTCTTTTGATTAACCAGAAAAAATTTACAGATTTGAAGTTATATTAAAGTTATTAGGCACAATGTTGCATAAAAACAAAGCTGAGCTGACACAATTTTTTATGATCAAATTTGAATTACAAGAAAAATTATATATTTAGATAGGACATTAGCACAAAGTAACCATATTCTCAAGTTTCAATTACAATGTGCTACCATTTTGATAAAAACATAAATAGCATAACCTCGTTTAATAATCTATAAGCCTGTGTTATCTTAAGTGAATTAAAATAATCTTTTGACATAAGTTCAATACACAGTATATGGCAGGCTATAGACATATCCAGCCACTAATTACGAATTGCAAAGAACCCTACCATATAACATTTTGCTTTAGAACATACACTTAAAGGTTTTTTTTCATCCTTGTTATTATTATATTTAAAATACTTCACTTCAAATTTTACAGAAGCAGTAAACAAGAGAGAAGATCACCTTTACTTTCAGTTCAGCTATTTCAGTCTCATCACAGACCTCTAATACCAAAGCCTGATAATAAGCAAACCAGCTATCATAAGTAAAAAATACCTTGTATTTATTTCTTCTAATAGCTAACATAAGGTATTTGTATTCATGAGCATACAATTGCCAATTCCCATCAAACTATCATTTTTCACTAATAAGAAATATGATTTTCAGTTAATAAAAGGAAAGAATAGATATAGACCTCAAATCCATTAGGAAAAGTAGCAGTTTGCAAAGGCTTTTTCTCCAATGAGCCTTGGGGAGTGTTATCTGAAGAAGTTGCAACATCATAAATAATTGTAAGGTCAAGGTTTAAGAATGTTAAAATAAAAGTTGTTACAGGGAAGCTATTCTGATAGCCAACTATAACAAAGCTTTATATATTATATAACCTTCTAACAGACATTCACAATTACCATAATAATAGTTAGCAACAGAGTAGAATGATTTCCTACTATTACGTATCTATGTAAATAACATAATACCTTAAAAATAAACAGATAAACAATAAAAACAACATTTTTTGTTTGTAAGGATTTTCTTCTATCTTCTTTCTTTCCAACAAGTATATAATGGTTCGGGAACATTATCTTTGATCATGTATATAAAAATATGAAATTGCAGCCCAAAATTTTTACAACTGAATAATGTATCTCAAAATCTTAAGAAAACAACCACTTAAAATAGGTAGATAATTATACTAAGAAGTAAGAAAAAATAAGAGTTTCAGACTTTTCTCATTCAAACAATAGCCAAATAGACAAAACATAAGGATATAATTCATATCATAATCAATATAAACCCACCATCAGACTTGGATGTGTTGATAGCTTCAGCCGTTTTTGCACATGAAACTAGTGTGCTTTTCCCCTTCATGTGGGAATTAATGTGCTTCTGACCATATGCCAAATGCTGGATGAAAATCCTACTTTTAGAGTTCCATCTGGCATTATGGATGGGAAGTACAGCTTGATTCTCAAGGGAGGCTCGCACATGGGACATAGTGCCTATGGGATCTGAAATCCAAGAGTCATGATTAAGCATCTGGTTGCAATGATAAAATTTGCCCCTTTAAAAATATAAAAAACATTGAAGTATTACAAAAGTATTGTATTATGATTTATGAAAATTAACCCTTTAAGAAGGCATTAAGAATCTTTCCAAAAAGAAGTAAGCTTATTTCAAAAAGGCATGGAGAAAGAACGGAACACATTGTTTTATTTAACAGAAATAGATCAATACAAGAAGAAAAAAAAAAAAAAAACATAACACAAATATTTCTGACAAGTATTTCCAATCAAAAATAGTATACAGCCTATGGGTACCACCAAAGTTAATAAATAATAATTTTAAATAAATAAATAAATAAAAACACAGTCCCTTGTGTCCTACTATATGACCCAACAGAATGCCAATTACATGCTCTTAGGTGACTGCAGAGCATCTTTGGTTATATATTTGTAGAAACATGAAGGATACATTCAACTACCTTCATGAAAATGTTATGCTCGTGATTCGGATAAATACGTGACACTTAGCATTAGCATAAAATAACTTGTCACTGCTACCTCATTTTTCCGTTAATTTCTTTGGTGTTATTCTTCAACTCTTCAACTCTTTTTCAATTTGATTTTTCCTCATATATGTCACATAAATTAAAGCAAATAAAACCGAAAAGCAAGAGCGCAAGAGCAGAGATCGCAGTCGGCAAAGCACGTTCATAACAAAAAAAAATGCAGATAGAGATGAGGAGAAAGAGAGTTACAGTGAAAGGAACGAATGGCAGCGGAGGATTCCATGGGAGAGAGAGAGAGAGAGAGCGCGAGAGATGGCAAGAAATGGAAATGGAAGAATGGGAGGGAAAAACAATAGAGGAGGAGAAGAAGAATAGCGAAGTTGAGTTAAGCGAAAGACGAAAGAGGTGGATAAATTACTTGCACTGTGTCTGCTTTGAGATTTCCGCCCCTCTAATCACCTTCTCCGTTTCAATCTAGGAACATTGCCTCGCTAACGTGCGCCGGTGTGTGACTAGTGCTTGCCTCCTCCCTCTTACGTGGGACCCTCCCCTCCAGGCAGGGTAGGTTTCATGGACACCCATATAATAAATAGTTTAAAAAACCTAATTTTATAATTTTCTGTTAATATAATCTTTTTACACACTCAATTAATCAAAATTTTAGATTGTTGGAAAACAAATCTTATTACAAGTTTTTATAGAAAAACTTGAAAAACTGTTATAAGACCCTTCTCTCACTTTGGTAGTGGCCTCCTATTCAACTTGGATTATTATTTTCATCTCAATAATCTTTTTTTTACAGTGATAGTCCTGAATTATTTACTGAGATTTTATTATCCCCTCTCTCCACCTAGTCTTTCATTACAGTAATGGGTTCTTCAAAGAGTCAGAATAGATTTCATTACTTCAGAGAATACACCTTTTAATTTTGGTTAATTTAGTTTTTTAGTTGCTCAATTTATTTTTTAATTCAATTAGGTTCTTTAGTTTTTTTAGGTTAATTTGGTCTTCAATTTAAATTATAAGAAACCACACATTGCAAGGTTCAAAATCGTTACTATGTGGTCTTAAATGACTACAAAATACACATTTAAAAAAATCAATTTTAAAGATTAGAAGATCAAATTAAACTTAAATAACAAATGAGATGATTAAATAACTAATTTAACCTTTAATTTTTCTCACTTATATTAATAATAAAAAATTATACTGATTTTCCTAATAACTCATCTCAATTAAAATTTCCAAACATCAATTCTGGCATCTTCAAACACTACTTACCATGAAAGTTCATCACAACCATCTTTCTTTCTCTTCTCTACATCATGTCTTCTCTTTGCAAACTTTATTCTGTTCCTAGTCTTAGACAGTGGATATCAATAATCTTTCACAAGTATTGAACTATAACACTTATTGTACTTACACCATTGATAGCTAACACTAATAAGACATGTCACTTGACTTCTACGTTACTAAGGAAACTTCAACACATTGATCCGATATTAGCTCCATCTTGCTTTAACACTCGTTTGACTAGTCACTTGAGTGCAACAACCAACTTTGATATCATTGTTGGTTAAACAAACCTTATTAGAAGTTTCCTAGACAAATACGAGAAACTCTTTGCAATATTACAAGACTTTCTCTCTTACTTGGTTATGGTGGTGGCTCTCTGTTCAAGTTAAATAATTATTTTCATCAAATTGACCTCCTTTTATAATGGTGGTGAATAGCTCCATTTATGAATGTTATTTAGTGAGTTTTAATAATATCATCTCTATCCACCTTTTTATTATGCTAGTAGGATTCTCCAAGAATCAAGGTACATTCCATTTTACCTCTTGGAATGCACCTCTTAATTTTTTACTCGCTTTAATATTTGGAAATTTTTTTATTAACAAAAATTAATAAACTAATAATTAATATTTATCAGTACAAAATGAGATGGACATGCAATTAATTAAGCCAATGATAAAGAATATATATTTAAAACAAATTGTTAAATACAGTGTGTTTGACAATGATATATACTCGTGTCCATGGATCATATCAACCTGAAACTAATGAAAGGATCACAGATCACTTCTATCTTCCAAATAAGGAATCACAGGTTTAAACGATAGTAGTAGTTAATTTGCACATCACTACTCTGGAGGCAAGGCTAAGCAACGTCGAGATGGACTAGTTCTCGAAACTCGAACCTCCTAGTTTCAGTGTAGAATGTCACACGTTTGTTAGGCCAATATGTTAGCCATATCCAACCCCTTATCTCCCATTCCATTGTTTTCCCTATGGCTCCTTTGTCCACTTTCCACCACACTTTTTCTCCATATTCATCACCTGCGAATACAACCCCTCCTTCCTTGTTGAAAGGTCGGTAAGCACTGGAGTATCGGTTTTTGAACCATGACTTTGGGTTAAGCATTGCAAACATGGAAGGCTTTGATGAGAAAACTTCTTTGCCATCAACGCTGTCATGAAGAAACCAATTCAAATTTGCACTGTATCCATAAACAGACTGCTCGAATTTCCAAGGCTTCAAACTAACGGTTGAGGACTCTCCAGCTGACACCTTAAGTGCCAAGGGATTGGATGCCTCAAATGAAGCTTCTACGCTTTTGTCAACACCAATTTCTTTTCGTGGGTTCTCTGAGGATTTGCCAACTGATAGGCTCAACACTTGGTCTTGGATAGTTGGTGTAAGTTGCAATGATATTCTCGAAGGAAAATGTTTTTCAGCTGCACCAGCCCCTCGTTGTTTCATAAGGGACTCATTCACCAATTTTATAACATCACACCTATATATCCACAAGGAATATTGTAAATTATATTGGAGATTAAGAATTTACATTGAAAATTAAGAGTGAGTTTGTTTAAATTTATAAAAATTAATTTTAAAACAGGTTTTTGTTTATATATAAACGTTTTTTAAGAAATAAATAAGATTTTTTTATAAATTAAATAAGCAAAAAGATATTTTTTTAAATAAAAATAGTTTAGACAAACATTTAAAAAATATAAAATTATTTATTTTATTAAAATCAATATTTATTTTAAAAAATTCACCCTAAATTATGCATAATTAATTAAGAAAAACAATTACTCAATATATATATATATATAACAATATCACAACCTTATTTCCTTAGGTAAGATCAATTAGATAGATCACATAACATCATCAATGGCTCGATTAATAATCCCCTTAATACAGTGAAGTAAATATATAAAGATAATGCGATTCATAAAAGAATCTTGTGACTTTGATCACTTTTGTTATAAAAAGAAAAGGAACGATGCTTTTTTTTTGGTAAATATAAAATTTAAGCGACTTTCAGATATTTCCAATCTAAATCCAAAATAGTGAACTATAAGAAATTGAGTTTAAGTTGAACAAAATTATATCATAGAAGGTAGAAGGAACAATTTAGAGAAAAGAAAAGAAAAATGTACGTACACACCTTGTAAACAATTCAAGCTAATGAGCCCAAAATTGTACAAATGATGAAATTCTTTTCCTAAACTTCTAATAACAACATGGGCATAAGCTGATTAATGAATAATTTTGTTGTCTTGTTAAGATGCTTATTTATTGGCTCTACATGTATTATCTCTTAATGGGATAATATTGGTGGTTAATTAATTAGTGGTTACCTTATGTTGTCAATGTCCACCATGATTTCAGCCCACTCCTCTTTGATTAAGACTTTGTGATTGAATTGAAGAACACCTTCCACTTGGTGATATTTGAGGGAGAATTGAAGCCTCTCGCTAGCTGGACTACTTTTTGCATTCTCAAGATCCATGACGATGAGGGGACAATACAGCTGCACCTTCCACAACCCAATTGTTGAAAACACATAAGAAAACAAAGGACACGGTGTTCTGAAGGAGTTGTTATGTGCTTCAAGTTCCCCAACCCAGTTAGTGACTGCAAGGTTCAATGAACGCATCCACAGCTCTTCCAAGTTAGACCCTAAGAGTTTCATAATCATATGTGATGCTTGTCTAGACTGAGAACTTGTCAAGTGGTCTTTCAAGTTACTAATGCACCCAGAACGAAAATCTGCAGGAGCTTCATATATGCAAACTAGGAACAAGAGGGTGAAGAAAGAAAGATTGAAAACGTCTGAAAGGTTGTCGGAAGCTGTGGAGTCAAGGTTTGGAAATCTGATGAAGGGAGTGCTGTGTTTGTTGGAGCCATAAAGAAGGATGGCCTGAATGAAATTAACAAGGAGATTGTAAAGGGTTTTTTCATCATCTATTAACTTATTATTGGTGGTTTTAGTAGTGCTGCTAATTGGCTTGAAAGGTTTTGAGGTCCAAAGATGGATGGGAATGTTGCAGTCTGTAATAATGACAAGATAGAGGTTTGAGGAATGATTTTTGTTTTTGTGTACGGTGAGATTAAGACGTGGTTGGCATGAGCTTGAAGAAGAAGAACATATGTTTAAGGACATGGAACTTGTTTCCCATTCTGAGATTGGTGGAAGGTTCTGAATCCAGCAAAACACATCAGGAAAGTTGTTAGCCATGGATTGAATGAAGCAACTTAATTAATATAACTCTCTCTCTCTCTCTCTGATTCGGTTCCATTCAGGTGGGGCTTCACATATATTTGTAGACTCTTACATAATGCTATGTACTGCAATTAGCAAATACTCTTTCTAGTGGGGAAATAATAACTAAAAGAATGGACTGATTGGTACGACCATTAGTTTAATTAGCTCCATGGAGAAAAGCAAGATGAGATTGTTAATTATTGGATAAGAAAATAATTGCACCACATATATTATATAAAATGTCAAAAACGCATTCTGTACGTTATAAATAATATTATATATGTCATATTTACACCATTTTTATCCTTGTTTATCTCAAAAAAGTGTAAATATAGAGAAAGTATATATATATATATATATATATATATATATTATAGTATGTAATTCTTTGTTAGTTTAAAAAAATGGCTTGAGAGTAATGTGATTTGTCATGTGCTAATAAAATATCATTTTGAATGTTTTTTTATCCACGTATATTAATTGTTAATGGTTGAAG
>CM023958.1:1942619-1967920 GCA_013407115.1 Glycine latifolia
TTATTATTATTATTATTATTATTATTATTATTATTATTATTATTATTATTATCAACATGACTTTAAAACAAAAGAGAGTATTTCCATGTAAAAAGGGTTTCATAAAATTAAAAGTTTCAGTTAATTAACATGATCGAAAGATATATTAGAAAATAGAGTTTATTTTTTAAAATAAGATTAATTAGTGTGAATTAATAATTTTTTACTTACATTTCGGTGAGGGGTGAGGAGTACCTCTAGGCGCAAAAAGTCCTTTAGTTGATTTTACTTCTTTGTGGTCCTAATCATCCCACGAGTTTGAATTATGAATTTTAAATTGGCCTCGTGAAGATTTTCTTCTTCTTACATAATTGGCATCGTGAAGATTATTTTTTTGTTTTCTTGATTAATATCGTGATAGTAACCATTTATCTAATGTGCTCGTCATTTTGTTTCGTTCCTAATTATCAGTCTTCCAATTTGGGTTATTTCTAGTGTACACACCTCAACCTTCTGTGATGACAGCCTTTTACCCATCACTTAATTTGCCCATGTTCTCTGTCCACTCGTTTGATGTCTTCTAAGTGATAACTATCAGTTTCATTGACCTTGTGGTCATAACTCATAACTACCATCATTGAGCTAACACAAAAAAGAATAAAGAGATATTTAGGAAGTTAAAATTGTGTGAAAGTAAGAAACATTCAATTATTGTAATATGCATCAACAATAGTATGGCCAACAGTAGTGACAAATCTAGGACTTTGAGTCAGTAGCGATAAAGAAGCTTATATACAACTAGTGTTATCGGAAATGGAAAATTGAAGAATAATATATAAGTTTAAATATAATAAACTAGAGGGAGGAAAAAAAAAATTCATGATAAATAGATATAACTTATTAAATTTAGGAGGTACATTTGCATACCCTGAATTATAGAGAATCTTATATCTTTGAGAAAAAAAATCAATGACTATTTGAAATATGCCTTATAATTGTTGAATTCGTTTTAACATTGGTACGAGTCTAATGACTTTATCGTGAAAGATGCTTAAAAAAATTGAGGGACTAAAGTGTTTATAAAATATTATTGACGTTGACTATTAAATGATATGAGATTTTAAGATATATCCGACAATATCATTTAAACTACTTGTATTTGTGTTGAGAAAATTTATTTTCAATGAAAAGAAAATATATACATATAAGATAAAGTAATTGACATAACGGAAGGAAATAAAATGCGACATTATAAAAACTACTATTATATAAATGATATATACAACTCCTAGCACATGCATTGGATTGTGAATTAATTAAAATCTTGTATGGATGGTCAAAATTCAAAACTAAACCCCACACAATTTAGTGACACAGAATATAATGATCAGCGTTGTTCTTTTTACAGAAAACGACGCGAACAAAGGTGTCAAAGGAAAGGAGATGGATGCATGTGGTATGAGTTCATCCAATTCCAAACATGTTGTGGACCAAAAGCGAAGTACCATGAACATGATGATCACGACGATTCTTCTCAGATTTTGGGACCGCTATGATATGAATTGCGACTACACTACCAACTCTTACGAACCAGGGTCATCATAAAACCATTACCATTTACCACTCTTTTTGGGCGTTACGTTAATGTAGCCTGAATCTTATATCCAGAACCAGGCCCTGTTTAAATTTCCTTTTTAAAATGCTTCTGATAAATTTCTCTTGCAAGAGTCTCAGAACCCAGTTAGCTCCTTCCTCACCACGTGACACTTCAGTGAAACTTGGAGATGCCAGCAGGTTTATGTCAGCCAGGGTCTCAGTCTCTCAGGGCAATACTAATTTAAAAAATAACATTTTTTTTATACATATTCATCAGTGCACAAGGAGGAGGGATAGTATGTATCACACTTTTTAATTCACTTTCTATTGTTTTTTGTTAGTTGAAATTCAAATATCCTTCACTAATTTGAGACTGAAACATTTCAACAAAAAAAATTGAGGATGAAAATTTCTTTTTTGGTTGATCATAAAAATTTTCTTCTAAATATTTAATGTGGATACATATTTTTTGAGATTGAAACCTAACAAATGATAAACGAGACTCACTTATTTAGTGAGAAATACATGAATTTCAAAAATATTTTCCTATATAGGTTACTAGCATTTCTTTTAATATTTTTTATTTATTGTCTTATTTTTAAAAAGTTGGCATTCTTTTTAAAAATGTCTTTTTTGAGATATTGAACAATTTCAAAAATAATAATAAAATAAGTTATATAGTGTATTAATAAAAAGAATAAGGTAAAATATGTTTTAAATTTCTCAAGATTTTAGTCAAAATTAGTTTCAGTCTCCTCTATTAAAAATGTGTTTTAATTCTCATATTTTTAAAAATATGGTGAATTTCATTTTAAATGTTGTACAGTACTTTAATTTTGACATAATTAAATTCAACATATTTCAGAAACACGGGAACCAAAACCACCATTTTTGGAATGCAAGACTATAAGATCTTAATGACGTAAAACACAATTTACCCGTGAGAATATTGAAGCTAGTAGTATTGCTTTTCAGTGTGCATGTTTCCTACGGCACATTGTTGTGTGTGGAAGTGGAAGCTTGAAAACAAAGGCAGCAGAAGAAGTATGGTCCTACAAAGTGTAGTAGTGAAGAAGAAATAGCCGTTGGCGGTGGAGAGGCGCGGGTTTGCAATAAAAGAAGAGCGCGCCATGATCCTAAAATAAACACTGTCAACAAAAACAAGTATGCTTCATGAATAGTTACAATTTACAAGGAAAACTAGCCGTTACTCACTTTTTTTTTTTGTACCAAATTCTGAACGCTGCATGTTCATTCTCTCTCTCTCTCTCTCACGCTCGCCACCCGCGCGCGCACCTACATTTCTTTTATGTCATCACGTGCTCCTTCTCACTCTCCCTCTCTCTCCTCACTACAAAACCATTCTTCAACTTGCAACACATACACACACACTGTTTTTTTGTTCCACTAAATCAAAACCTCTTATCTCTTACTCTCGTTACATTTTCTCTTTTGATTTTCCTTATGGTAGTAGCAGTGGAGAAAACCAACCTCACTTCACATTCACAATGCTTCAACCGTGTTTCTGAGAAGAAGAAAGAAAGATGGAAGACACACATGACCAACGTTAAACCATGTTGTTTTTTGTTTCTCTTATGTGTGTGGAGCCTTGTTGTGCTCCCCTCATGCGTGAGGCCAGTTTTGTGCGAAGATGAAGGTTGGGATGGAGTGGTTGTGACAGCATCAAACCTCTTAGCACTTGAAACTTTCAAGCAAGAGTTGGTTGACCCAGAAGGGTTCTTGCGGAGCTGGAATGACAGTGGCTATGGAGCTTGTTCCGGAGGTTGGGTTGGAATCAAGTGTGCTCACGGACAGGTTATTGTGATCCAGCTTCCTTGGAAGGGTTTGAGGGGTCGAATCACCGACAAAATTGGCCAACTTCAAGGCCTTAGGAAGCTTAGTCTTCATGATAACCAAATTGGTGGTTCAATCCCTTCAACTTTGGGACTTCTTCCCAACCTTAGAGGGGTTCAGTTATTCAACAATAGGCTTACAGGTTCCATACCTCTTTCTTTAGGTTTCTGTCCTTTGCTTCAGTCTCTTGACCTCAGCAACAACTTGCTCACAGGAACAATCCCTTATAGTCTTGCTAAGTCCACTAAGCTTTATTGGCTTAACTTGAGTTTCAACTCCTTCTCTGGTCCTTTACCAGCTAGCCTAACTCACTCATTTTCTCTCACTTTTCTTTCTCTTCAAAATAACAATCTTTCTGGCTCCCTTCCTAACTCTTGGGGTGGGAATTCCAAGAATGGCTTCTTTAGACTTCAAAATTTGATCCTAGATCATAACTTTTTCACTGGTGACGTTCCTGCTTCTTTGGGTAGCTTAAGAGAGCTCAATGAGATTTCCCTTAGTCATAATAAGTTTAGTGGAGCTATACCAAATGAAATAGGAACCCTTTCTAGGCTTAAGATACTTGACATTTCTAATAATGCCTTGAATGGGAACTTGCCTGCTACCCTCTCTAATTTATCCTCACTTACACTGCTGAATGCAGAGAACAACCTCCTTGACAATCACATCCCTGAAAGTTTAGGTAGATTGCGTAATCTTTCTGTTCTGATTTTGAGTAGAAACCAATTTAGTGGACATATTCCTTCAAGCATTGCAAACATTTCCTCGCTTAGGCAGCTTGATTTGTCACTGAATAATTTCAGTGGAGAAATTCCAGTCTCCTTTGACAGTCAGCGCAGTCTAAATCTCTTCAATGTTTCCTACAATAGTCTCTCAGGTTCTGTTCCCCCTCTGCTTGCCAAGAAATTTACCTCAAGCTCATTTATGGGAAATATTCAACTATGTGGGTACAGCCCTTCAACCCCATGTCTTTCCCAAGCTCCATCACAAGGAGTCCTTGCCCCACCTCCTGAAGTGTCAAAACATCACCATCATAGGAAGCTAAGCACCAAAGACATAATTCTCATAGTAGCTGGAGTTCTCCTCGTAGTCCTGATTATACTTTGTTGTGTCCTGCTTTTCTGCCTGATCAGAAAGAGATCAACATTGAAAGCCGGGAACGGCCGAGCCACCACGGAGGGGAGAGCGGCCGATATGAGGACAGAAAAAGGAGTCCCTCCAGTTTCTGGTGGTGATGTTGAAGAAGGTGGGGAGGCTGGAGGGAAACTAGTCCATTTTGATGGACCACTGGCTTTTACAGCTGATGATCTCTTGTGTGCAACAGCTGAGATCATGGGAAAGAGCACCTATGGAACTGTTTATAAGGCTATTTTGGAGGATGGAAGTCAAGTTGCCGTAAAGAGATTGAGGGAAAAGATCACTAAAGGTCATAGAGAATTTGAATCAGAAGTCAGTGTTCTAGGAAAAATTAGACACCCCAATGTTTTGGCTCTGAGGGCCTATTACTTGGGACCCAAAGGGGAAAAGCTTCTGGTTTTTGATTACATGTCTAATGGAAGTCTTGCTTCTTTCCTACATGGTAAGTTTGGTGTGCTGTTCTTTCTTTAAGTTTTGTGTGTGCTGTTCTTTAATTAGAATTGGAGTTTTACCTTAGTAATCTGTATAATTCTAATTGGAGAACAGTACAAACAAAAACACCTAAGGAACTCTAGCACCTAAGGAACAACACCTTAGTTTTAATATAGCTCATCAATAAGTGAAGTATTTTCTTGTTCATCTTGATGCAGGTGGTGGAACTGAAACATTCATTGATTGGCCAACAAGGATGAAAATAGCACAAGACATGGCCCGTGGCTTGTTCTGCCTTCATTCCCAGGAGAACATCATACATGGGAACCTCACATCCAGCAATGTGTTGCTTGATGAGAATACAAATGCTAAAATTGCAGATTTTGGTCTTTCTCGGTTGATGTCAACTGCTGCTAATTCCAACGTGATAGCTACAGCTGGAGCATTGGGATACCGGGCACCTGAGCTCTCAAAGCTCAAGAAAGCAAACACTAAAACTGATATCTACAGTCTTGGTGTTATCTTGTTAGAACTCCTAACGAGGAAATCACCTGGGGTGTCTATGAATGGACTAGATTTGCCTCAGTGGGTTGCCTCAATTGTCAAAGAGGAGTGGACAAATGAGGTTTTTGATGCAGACTTGATGAGAGATGCATCGACAGTTGGCGACGAGTTGCTAAACACGTTGAAGCTCGCTTTGCACTGTGTTGATCCTTCTCCATCAGCACGACCAGAAGTTCATCAAGTTCTCCAGCAGCTGGAAGAGATTAGACCAGAGAGATCAGTCACAGCCAGTCCCGGGGACGATATCGTATAGCACAAATTTTGCATTGATTTTTTTGTGCCAAATGTAGTAGGCCTACTATATATATGTTCTATGATTCTTTCATTCTTATATTAATTTTGCCTGTTTGAATGCTTGAATTTGTACATACTCATACTACAATAAGGTGTAGTTCTGTTTAATTTTGCCTCTACCTCTAAGCTGGTGTGTAATTCTGTTTCCTCCAAGGCACATAATAGTTGAAATAGTTGCTCTCTCAGGAGCATTCATTGATTATTCTGCAAGATTCTCTTTCACGGCTGCTATCTTCTATGCATGCCCTGCCCATAAATGCATTATGAAGAATTGTAACGGCCGTGTTTTTGGACCTCTTCAAAAAGTTTATGTTATTGCTAGGTGTATATATCAACATGTTTTAAAGATTTTCAACCAATCAGGTTTTAGATGTGGGTTTGCATGTATGAGATTGGATCTAGTGGGCTTGATGTAGTATAAAATATAAATTGTCCAATCTGCACCCTCTACATGTCCAAATAATGGGCTTTATGGAACCTAATTTTTGAATTACAAACTACAGTAATTTTTCTGAATAAAGATTTACAAATTACAACATACATGTTAGTCATCATCTTTCCTTGCCAATTCTTTCAAGTTTACTACTATTATTTTCCTGCAAGCATTCCACATTCACATCTGATAACTATGACAGCATCTTCCAAGATAATGGCTTCCAAGTTCCAACACTGGCTTTGTACATTTGAACTAACTTTATATAATTTATCTATTGTGATTGAAATATAAAATTGAAGTGATGTGAACAATACGAATCACATCATCTTGAATTAAAATCTCTAACAACTGGAACAAATAAGAGGCCCAGAAAAAAGGGATAAATAACGGATAACAAGAAAGAAAGAAAAAAAAACCCAATATAATTCCAACTTCAAAATTCACTCAATAGAAAGTTTAACATGTAAATTTATTTGGAAACAAAACTCAAACAAAGAAAACATACATAACCAATAATAATAATAAAAGAAATCAGTTTTATAGCATTAATTTGGCAGGCTCTGCTTGTATTATGCAAATGGCACAACCTTCCCCTCAAGATTGCAAAACACAGATGAGTAACAGATGCAATGTGAATCAATAAAAAAGTATTGTTGCATTATTGATGACACAACCTTACTCTCATAGAAAATGCATTGTTGATGGCTAGCATTTTTGCAAGGTATTCATTCAGTGTATTCTGCAACATAGAGAAAATACAACTCATCAACACCAGAAAACGGTTCTGTTCAAAATCACGGATTATAAGAAGTTATTAACCAAATGTTACAAGCTTAAGAAGATCTGTCATTGTGAAAGTCTCTTATGCACATTAATATTACAAGCTTAAGAATGTTATCCAAATGTTTGAGGTTATGATATTTAACTTTTTATAACCTGCTTTGATTTAATAGTTGCAGATTGCCACATTTCTCATGTCAGTTACTCGTATTCTCCCATAAATAAATAAGGCTTCTTCTGTCTCAATTTATTGTACTTCTAAAGCAACAATTTCTTCCTTTCTCATTTTATTTTTGTACCCTCCAGGTCGGATTGTAGTCCGATCCTCAAGCCTTAGTCTCTACGCGCTTTGCACTTTGTGTTTGAAGCTCGATGATTGTGTATCCTTTGGATTGGATTGTAGTCTAATCTGGTGGTGGATCCCAATCTGATATTGTACACATTATAAAACTGACGCGGGGTTAACAATGTGCCAAGATCCTCGGGGACAACGTCTTCATACGCTCAACTGACCTCGATCCCTTGACCTAGGATGTAGGTTAAGCAATACACATGACTTGATGCTCTCGACTTGGTGGCCTTGACATATTACAAAGCCTTTTCTAAAATATTTTTATACATTAAAATTTGGAAATATGTATTGAAATTCACAACAATACTTTTCTAACTTATATCCAAATAGAAGGTCAGCCTAAAAGCCAAAAATTAGAGGATGCAAAGACTTCAATCGTTAAATCAAGCACATCAGTCAAAAAAGAAAACATACATAGACACAATCAACTGATCAAGTATAACAATATTTCAGATATTCTTAGCGACTAGAACATTTGTATTTAATTTGCAACATTTAATATGAATACTACTGGATCTATTTATTTTATAAACTGGTATTAGTAATGAAACTTTAACATGGAGAATATTTGAGCAATTAAGGTTAAAATATGTATATAATTCCTAATGAATATTTAAATTTTGTATTTGCTCTCTAGTTAATTTTTTCTTCATTTTTGCTTTTGGATAAAACAAAAAATTTTTTTTTGGTCCTAAACAATTTTGTTAGTCTCTAATAAATTATGAATTTTGTGTTTATTCTTAGATAATTTTTATTTATTATTAGTTCCTTTAAAAAAAGACTAATAATAATTTTTTAACAACATGAAACAAATACAAAATTCTCTAATTTATCAAGAATTACAAAAAAGTGTCAAGGACAAAAAATAAAATTGTTCTTTATTAGGAATTCAATATAAAGAAAAATTTATCATGAAAGAAATAAAAACTTTGATTATTTATTAAGAATTAAAAATATATTTTAGAAAGAAGAAAAGTCCAACAAATGATAGTGTGATAATCGAAGAGGAATATCTTTCAACCACTGCCTGACCGCCACCACTGCCAACAACCTAGTATCAACCGAAACCACATATACAAACAATCTTCAGAAAAGCACTTCTAAGTTGGTGCTGAAGAGATCTCATGGGTAGATCAAAGAGTGCTACCAATAACAAAATCGGGATAATTTTACTAACAAACAGTTATGTGCATTGGATGTTCTACCATAGTACATTGCTTTATGTGTAAGTCTTTTAATTATTCAATATTGACATGTTATATATATATATATATATATATATATATATATATATATATATATATAACATTTATGAAAAAGAGTTAGAACTTAAAAAAAAAGTTTTCTAGATCATTTCTACATTAGTTTTTGTTACAGTTGATTTAGAAAGTAACTTTTAAAATTGATTGACTTACACAAACAAAAAAATCGAAAAAAACTGATTAAAAGTATTTTTATACTAGTGTCAGTGTGTCACCATTAGTGCTTCTATGCCTATAGCGTTAGAAATTGTGCTAACGCATTTTAATTATAACTAATGGTCCTGACTCGAGTAACCAAATTTCAATCTAATTTCTATAGTTCAATTCAAGTTTAGCTTGATTGAGCTAGCCCTTCAATTCTAGGAATGTATATTCCACAAACGTGTTGATTTTCTCCCCATTGTGGTACCAATTAATTAATTAGGTACCCTGTTGTCCCTAGGGGACATTGGATGCCCATCAGATGGTGCATATACACACCAAAGTTTATACAGCATTATAGTGACTTTCGACCTCTCACTCCGAGGTCCACATATATTCTATCCATTGAACTTGTAAAGACTAATGAACTTGTGAAGACTATCACTGAAACCCACTATGGAAGCCCCATAAAATGGTCATGCATGCTCACCAAAAGTTTATACAGTATTACAGCGACATACGACCTCACTTCCAGATCCACATGCTCTATTGAACTTCTAAAGCTATCTCTGAACCCTATTATGGCTTCATGAGGGTAACATGCATTTTAGCGACTTATAAAACAACATATCATTGAGCGTGATCTTTAAGAAGGCCCCATTTTGACACAAAAGAACATGATGGATTTGTCTTTAATTTCGTTTACTAACCTTCATAATTACTTTGGTCAGAGAGAAAGTATTGACGTGCGGTGGAATCAAAAGTTAGATAATAATTAAAGAGATAAATGATTATATACTAATAGTATAAAATAAATTATACCATCATTCAATTAAAATTCATCATAAGTTTATTGATTTTAATAATAATTATTTTAAAAATTATATTAATTATGATTTGTAATTGAATAATAATATAAAAATATTTTATTATTTACGTGCATGACCATTTAAGTCATAATTAATTGGAATTTTATATAATAGATACTTAATATCTTTTCAATCCCATAGTATTTTCTTCTCATCTTAATTTCGTCTTCTTTTTCCATTATATTTACATCACTTAATCTTACATCTATTGCTTTTTTCTGTTTTTTTTTTTTTTTTGGGTTTGTCTAATGAACCCCAAGTGAAAATGGAATCAAACAATCTCATCTTCAATAACTAGTAGAATTTAAACATTTGTCTTATTATGAATTCTATCCATTAATATTATGATTATTACATTCAATGTATCATTTTAAATTTGTCTTTCATATAATTTATGTATAAAATTAAAACCTTATAATTGTTAATTAAAATTATAGTAAAATACATAAATATATGTAATAAAATCATAAAACATTAAAATCTGAATAAATATTTTTAATTAATTATAAAAAATTATATTCTTTATTCACTTTCAGGTAAATAGTTGTTATAAAAAAACTTTAGGTAAATAGTTTTCATTTATTTTGACTTTAGAAAAATCAATTTTAATTTTTTAAATTCATTGAAATATATAAAGTTAACTTTGGTAAATAGTTCTCATTTTACATTTAACTTTACAATCCTATTGTTGTTATGTATCAACAAATACACATACAAAAAAAATGTATCGATGTACATCTATAACATATCTTAACATGCAAGATGATTCGGGACGAGATGACAAAAAATATTATTATTTGTTAAATAACTCTTGAAATTAATAGTCATAGCCAGATTACAGTTCATATTTTTGAACTATCTACTGCAAGTCTAAGTGACAGGAAATTATATATAACTGTAACTTTAATTTTTATAATTTTATTACATATATTATGTATTTTTATTATAATTTTAATTATAAAATTTTGATTTTATATATAAATGATATGAAAGATAATGTGATAATTATAACATTAATGATATAGTTTAGAATAAGATAATTTTTTAAATTCTATTATTCAATGAAGATTGGATTATTTAACCTCATTTTCATTTGGGATCAATTAGACAAATCTTTTTTTATTCTTACTATATCCTTTTCTTCTTCCAACTTTATACACTCAAAATGAAGTGTACGTTCCGAATAAATTAAGAATTTTGACCCATTAATTTATAACTAACCATGAAAATGAAGCCACAAATAAAGCCATTATTTATTTATAAATTGCACGTTATCGCTAGCGACATGTGGTGTAGTTCCTATTTTTGCCTTTCTTAAGAATGTGATGAGTCGGTAACAAACTCTACCAACTTGTCTAATGCACAGTCATGATTTATGGTTCACCTATCAAATCTCAATTTGGTTTCTCCATTTCTTTTTATTATATTAAAAGTCTACATATCATCGATCTTTTGTTTAATACGCTTTCCTTTCAGGTCTAACGGTTTGTCTGACAACCAACCAAAACTATTGTCTAGTTAGTGGCTTGGCTAATGGCTAGCTGTTGTTATCAAACTCACATGTAGCCATCATTCATCAATCAACCCTTTTAGACACAACATTCAGACGACTAGACCTTCTTATATTCAGATTGGGTGGGATAACTTACTATTAGAGGAAGCAGATATTGCATCATTCCTTGTGATTTAAGGTTTATATATTACATGGGATAGCTAGGGACACTAAATCGTAGACCAGTCCAAGCTTCTTATTTGTTTCCACGTTTTACTCGAGAAGGAGCTTTCAGATGTCAAAGTAGTGACCTTTGGGCTTTGGAAGATCCTCATGATGCTCCACATGCAGTACCTAGCGGATTTAGCTTGTAGGTACAAAAAAAACTTATGGAATTTTTGTGTTATATATTTTCAGAAAGCACATGGTACATATTGCTTGGTCCAGCAATTTTTTAAAAGAAAAAGACTGTATATTTATTAATTTTTATAATAATTATCTCAAACGTTATATCAATAATAATTTTGATTAATTGATAATATAATTTGTTTATACCAACAATACACTATCATGAAACTTTTTTTAAGTGTTTATATATCAATTTGTTAAAAGTCATGTTAATTATGTATTTTAATTATATCTAACAATTTAAAATCAATTTTATCTACATAACTTTAAAAATAATGATACGTTATGAGAAATCATTATCATTTTCTGATAAAATCTTTTTTCAGATAATACAATCCTCAAATATATGATGAAGTATTTATTTTAATCCCTATATATATAAAATCCACCCATCATATATCAAAATAAAATAAAGTACAATCCGACCATTCTCCCAAAATAGACCAATCAAATAAAGAACTTAGTTTACTAATATGTTAAATCATCGACATGATTTATCATAGTGTTAAGTTGTTTTAAATCTTTTGATGCTTTTATTTGATTATTATGAATATAAAAAAATCAACTTATCCAATTTAAAGTCTCAAGTCATTTGATATTATCTTTTTTAATTATGTATATATATATATATATTTATATAAATTGAACATTTGTTGTTATATTATCTAATAATGAGCATTTATTTATATCTTAAATAACATATTATCTATCAAAATAAAATAATATAACAAATAATAATTAATTTTTATTTGTATGAATTTTCATAAATTTATTTATTTTTAAAAACTTTGAACTCAATGATTGTATGAAATTATTCATATTCTTAATTAATGAATTGATCGTATCCTATATATGCATGGTATATGAAAAATCAATTCTTAAAGTAACATAAAGAGGACCTTTCATTTAAGTAATTGAATTACTTAGCGTTAAAAAAAACAATTGAGGGGAATCAAACAAGTAACAGATCATTAATTATAGCAAACCATATTCTCCTATATATTGTCAAATATTTGAAAAACTGTAAGCTATGATAATGATATTATAGTTGAACACGTGGCAGTATGGTGACCCAATGCTCATCAAAAATCAAAATGATGTGTGCCTGGTACAGCCAAGTACGTATCTTTGAGTATGACATTTTCTTGTGCATGTAATTCTTTGGTGATCTTATCCATGCGTAAAATAAAATTAGTTATGTTGGATGACAGGTCACCTAATTTAATACTTGAGAAATATTTTTCATAAGTATCTCTAACTAAACTCTTGTTAGATGCAATCAAATCACTTTAGTTACTTATAGTACTGTTATTTTATTTGCTGCATGCAACATGGAAGTCTACGGTACTTGAATCAATCCAAACTATTAGCCTAATTATCCATGTATAAGAATCATTGAATAAATGGTTAGTTTTACCAGACAGAAAATAAAAGAGGGTAAGGAACACCCAACCTATCATGAGAGCTAAAGCTTCACAACAAGCAACGAGCAGCTTTTAACCTTAAACTAGGCTAATGCCAATATTAAAGAAGAAATAATTAAAATTGTAAGGCTGGTCGTGTATAAATTAAACAAAAGGTCCTCTATTCAAACCTTCATATATCATGCCTGTTTTTAATTAAAGCCGACTACTTTTTCATATAATTATAAAAAAATATCATTAGAGTATTTAAAGCATTTTTGTTTTTAATGACCAAAGAGAACATGTATTATTAGGCGCTTTGTCCCACAATCAATCACCTAAAAAAGAAAAAGAAGAAAAGAAGTCAAATTGGACAAATGCAAAAGTGGCACGATCTTTGTTTTGAACTCTTTAATTAGCAACAAATTATACTCTTCTGCACAAATCACAAGAATACCTTACATGAAAAGGATGCTAATTTGACGGTTTACACTAAATTATATGCAGTTTTCTGCAGGTAATTAATTTTCAAGAATTTAAGGCGGTTGGCAATTTTCAATGGCTAGCTTGACTTGCAAAGGAAATAATAAAGTTAAAATGCTTTTGTTTTGGCCTTTTTGGATTTTATACTTTTTGCTAAAACGGAAATGGTTATATGAATGATAGATAAATTATTACATAGTCTAAAATTGTTATAGTCTTAATCAATCTTCAAACAATATATAATATAATTTTATCAACTATTTTTTATAAATTAAAAATTTCAATTATATGTCACATAAAAATGAATTAGGACCATAAATATATAATAGTCTTAAACCAAGTAATAATTTGCCAGCAAAATAAGAGATGAAATAAAGTTAGAAAGAGCACAATCAATATATTAATTAAAACCCGTCATATAAACTAAACTAAATATCAAATCTCAATAGAGTACGCATAAAAAATTCCAATAGATTCTTATTAATTAGTCTTTTTAGGATATTAGTTAAAGACTCAAAAGAAAAAAAATATTTATTATATAAATAATAAAAAAACTTAAAAAAATCATGAACAATATAATTTTCTATTTTCTAATAAAAATGTTTTTACTTAATATTCTTAAGATATTGGTTGACATTTGTTATATAATTATGCTTGAAAAAAAATTATAAAAAATGTTAGTAATACACTTTCTAACATTTTTTTCCTAACACACACTATATAATTAATTTAAACTTATTCAAAATTATAAAATTATGGAAGAGTTATTATTTTTTTTATAATTTTTAAGAAATTTCAACCAATTAGAAAAAATATGGTTAAAATAATGTGTTGTTATTCTTTCTCAAATTTTATTTTCAACCTCTAACCGCAGACTTCTGAAATAAGCATTCATGCACTTAATTAACTAGCGGGTGCAACAACTCCTATGGGTTTGAACCAAATTAAGTTTCCCTTTGGGGTCTGACCTCGACGAAATTAACCTAATCTGCCAAACCTCAAAGGACTTTACCTCTCTCCCCCACCTCTAATCCACCCTATAAAAGCACCCTCTCCCACTCTTACTTGCATTGCAACCTTAACCTTCAGCATTCACACTAAGGTGTTCCTTGCTCGCCAAAAGATCATGGAGCCTGTCAAAACCATTCACAACAATGTCAAATACTCCTCCATCTTCTTAGCCATCTTTGTTCTGATCTTAGCTTCAGCATTGTCTTCAGCAAATGCCAAAATTCACGAGCACGAGTTTGTAGTACGTTCTCTCACTCTCTTTCTCTTAATTTCTCGGGGTCTATTTTATTCTTGTTTTTTAAACTCTTTTCCGTTAGATAATAATTACCTAGCTGCTGATTGTAATGGAATAGGTTGAAGCAACTCCAGTGAAGAGGCTGTGCAAAACCCACAACAGCATCACCGTGAATGGGCAATACCCGGGCCCAACGTTGGAAATCAACAATGGAGACACTTTGGTCGTCAAAGTCACTAACAAAGCTCGTTACAATGTGACCATTCATTGGTATAATATCAAGCTAGCTTCTTAACTTCATTTTAGATTATGAAGACCCTTTGACTTAATTTTACACATCTCCTTACCACGATTTATAGACATATAGATATTACACTCTTACGAAGAACATTTTTCTCACGTTATAATTATACTACTCGATCCCTACACTCCTTTTTATATTAAAATGGAAAGAGTCTCTCTCTACCATGTGAAGAATAGTATAAAAATAAAAACATATATACACTTTTTACTTCTTGACTTTCTAATTTGTTTTTACCTTTCTTTCTTTCTCATGATATTTATCATTTATTCTCTCTTCTAGTCTCATTTATCTTTCTCCCAAGGTGTATACGTTCCATTAGAATGTGAAAATGAAAAACATTTACAAGCATAATGTAAAAAAATATATTATTTCTCATAATCCTATATATATATATATATACATACATACACATACCACATAATACAACGTAAGTGATACTATGATGAAAGTTTAAAACCAAAGAGTTCTCTTGAATGGCTTTCTTTTCAGGGTGAATACATATATTCATGGATAGTGGTTTTTATTGCTCATTGTTTCTTATTATTATGTCCTTAGGCACGGTGTTAGGCAAATGAGAACAGGGTGGGCAGATGGACCAGAATTTGTGACTCAGTGCCCGATTCGTCCTGGAGGAAGTTACACCTACCGCTTTACCGTTCAAGGACAAGAAGGCACACTTTGGTGGCACGCTCATAGCTCATGGTTAAGGGCCACCGTTTACGGTGCTTTAATCATTCGTCCTAGGGAAGGAGAAACCTACCCTTTCCCCAAGCCTAAGCACGAGACACCCATTCTTCTTGGTATTTTAATTTCCTTCTTTAATTTACTCATGCATATACATTATTTGTAATTATAGCATTCATGATAACATGGAGGCAACTATCTAAAAAAGAATTGAGATTATTTAAAAAATAATAAATGATTGTGATAGTTGTAATTAATTAATACTATTGAAGCAAAGAGACAATAAATAATAAAAACTAATTACCCAAAGTTCTACACTATGCTGCATAAATAAGATGGAGATATATTGTAGGCATTTTTACCATTGCATATGTTATGTGATCTTTTGTTATTTAATTTGCTTTTGGACAAAGATTAAACGCTGAAAGTGTTAATGGTGATGATTTAGGGGAATGGTGGGATGCAAACCCTATTGATGTTGTGAGGCAGGCCACACGAACTGGGGGAGCCCCAAACGTGTCTGATGCATACACTATCAATGGTCAGCCTGGTGATCTTTACAAGTGCTCTATCAAAGGTTTGATTAATTGCTTCTTAATTCCGATTGCATGCATTAATTGAACATTCACATGTCTCGTTTTAATAAATTTACTTTGCAAAATATTTGACATAATTAAAACAGAGTACGAAGTTATAAAAAAAGAGAAAACGACATATGATATGAAGTTATATATTAAAGATGTCAATTATTTATGAAACAAGTCAACAATATATAGGTTGTCTTTTGGTACAGCGTCTATTTCATGGCCTTTCTACTTTTTGTTCTCTTTTGAAGACAAAAAGTGTCTTCCCCACCAAATAAAAAGAAAAAAAAATACAGAAGACTTTTAAGTAAAAATATAGTTTATAAATTGCAAGTTTTAGCAAGATTTTTTTTAAAATATGGTTTGATATTTTTTTTCATAAATTAGAAAGAAAAAGTTCACACTTTTTCTTTAAAATAATTATGTTATAAAATTGTCTATTTTTAAAAACCCATTGAAATGACTTAAAGCGAAGAGATTTTATACATGAAACCTGCTTTTGATGATTTTATGCAACCAACGAGGTTGCCTGCAAGTCAAAACCAAAAGAGCAGAAGCTGATGGAAAAAAGGCATTTAAAAACATAAAGTTAATCAAACTTTTTAATTCTTTAATTTAGATGATTTATCATTTTAATTTCTTAAATTTTCTTAAAATATTAATTTTATGCATTTTCAACATAACTTTTTTTTATATATTCAACTAATTAATCAGAAAAATTGATAAATATAATTTTAAAAAAATTATTATAAAAATATTTTTTTTACTATAAATATTAATTTGTAAAAAATCTTTACACTATATAAATTATTTACTATTCTTTTTTTACTTCACATGGATTCCTTCTTAAAAGTTTCATTTTTTTACTCAAAATATGTATGTAAATCCAATAAATTGTTTTACCCTTTTGGTTTCATGCAGACACCACCATTGTTCCAATACATGCCGGCGAGACCAACCTTCTTCGTGTCATCAATGCTGCACTAAATCAACCTCTCTTCTTCACCGTCGCAAACCACAAACTCACAGTGGTTGGTGCCGACGCCTCCTACCTCAAACCCTTCACCACCAAAGTCCTCATGCTGGGCCCTGGTCAAACCACCGACGTCTTAATCACCGGCGACCAGCCACCTTCCCGCTACTACATGGCTGCGCGTGCGTACCAATCCGCCCAAAACGCCGCCTTCGACAACACCACCACAACCGCCATACTCGAATACAAATCACCCAATCACCACAATAAGCATGCTCACCATCATGCCAAAGGAGTGAAGAACAAAACCAAACCTATAATGCCTCCACTCCCTGCTTACAATGACACAAACATAGTCACTGCCTTCAGCAAAAGCTTCCGAAGCCCTAGAAAAGTTGAAGTCCCCACTGAAATTGACCAGAGCCTCTTTTTCACTGTGGGTTTAGGTATCAAGAAGTGCCCCAAAAACTTCGGACCAAAGAGGTGTCAGGTATTGGACTATTCACCTAATTCTATTATCATGCATCAATTTAAATTCCATGTACATATCTTATCTTAAGATTTCAATAAATGTCTCATATAAGAAAAATTACTTATTTGATCTTTATAGTACTTACATAAATTTTACATTTTAATCCATAATCTTAAAAACTATTTTCTTATAGACGAAGTCTAAATTAGTTGATTGAATAGGATATAAATTATGATGTATGTTTTTTATTTTTACCGATAAAAAAACTCATCTTCTTCAGTTCCTATATAAGCATTTTCAAATCTCTTATGTTCCTACTTTGTATATCAGGGACCCATTAATGGGACGAGGTTCACTGCGAGCATGAACAACGTGTCTTTCGTTCTCCCGAACAACGGGTCCATCTTGCAGGCTCACTACCTCGGAATCCCCGGAGTGTTCACCTCTGATTTTCCGGGGAAGCCGCCGGTGAAATTTGATTACACCGGCAACGTGAGTCGTTCGCTGTGGCAACCTGTTCCCGGGACAAAGGCACACAAGTTGAAGTTTGGGTCGAGGGTGCAGATTGTGTTGCAGGATACTAGCATTGTCACTCCTGAGAACCACCCTATCCATCTTCATGGGTACGATTTCTACATTGTTGCAGAGGGTTTCGGGAACTTCGACCCAAAGAAAGATACGGCGAAATTCAACCTTGTTGATCCACCTTTGAGAAACACAGTGGCTGTGCCTGTAAATGGATGGGCAGTTATTCGATTTGTGGCTGATAACCCAGGTAAATAAATAGGATCTTTTTAATCAGTGTCTTTTTGAGGTATTAGTTAAGAAACTAAAAATATAAAATATTTATTGTGTCTAAGACATAAGAGGAGAGGCATAAAAAAATTATGAGAAACACATGTTTTTATATTTGAATAAAAAAAAATCTTTTAATTTTTTAGTCAATACTCTAAAAACATGGATTGACATTTATCAAGTAAATGTTCACTATTGACTTTTAATTAGATAACGCTTCACAAATATTATTTATTTATGAATATATACTTTCTTTCCAATTTTCTTTTTTATAATGTCCTTTTTATAAAAAGAAAGAAAGAAGAAAACTCAATCATTTTTTTATGGGTGTGTTAATTGTTAATTGTAGGTGCCTGGCTTTTGCATTGTCACTTGGACGTTCACATTGGATGGGGTTTGGCTACGGTGTTGTTGGTGGAGAATGGAGTTGGGAAGTTGCAATCCATAGAGCCTCCTCCTGTGGATCTTCCTCTTTGTTAGGATATCATTTCAAAATAATCGTTGGCCTCCAACAATCGGAGTTTTGCAGTTTTTCTTAGTTTGAAAGCTGGTTGATGCTTCCCTGCATTAATTTTTGTTTTGCTTCATTGCTTTGTTTTAATTGTACGTTATTTTTCTAGAGAGATAAATTGGTTTGGAACCTAGGAGAGGTGGTGATGATGGGGTTTCAACGCAACTATACCATCTGAATAGTCATAGACCAACTAGTTAAATTGATGTTAATTTACCCCCATAGTTCATGTTACAAACAGATTGCAAGTTTTGAATATCAATATATCAGCTGGATTTTTTTTGGGTTGCAACTCTTGGTCTCTTGAATATAAATATGTTGACATGTATTAAGTTTCGAAGTCCCCTAACTATTTGCCATCATAAACTAATATAAAATTCTCACATTAATTCACAGTATAGTTTATACAGAGGGATGCTTATCATAGTATCAGGCATTAAAATCCCTCAACGAATTGTTGTCAACATATGGATTATGGGATAAAAATATAACTACACTTTTCTGATAGAGGGTGGCCTTTGGTTTTCATCAGGGTGAATGTGCAAGCTAATAGAGGAGTATTAACATAGAGTAGACTATTGTAATTGAGAAGCAGAAAGCTACTGTCGCTGGTCATGTGATTGGGTGGCAAATGTACTAGTCCAGTAGTCCTCTTGAGTCTTAGCCCAATAATCTCATCAACTGAAACTTTGGGCCTGCTTCAAAAATTATAAAAATTGCCTCTTCAGCCTATGCTTTTTTTTTTCTTTGTTAATAAAGTGGTGAAAATAAAGGATATTTTCATAAACTTTATTTATGTTTAGTTTGTATAAATTTCTTAACAAATACTAATTGAGAAAGAAAAAAAAATCAAACTTCTCTCATAACATAAAATTAACTTGTGCATTTCTAACTTTTTAAAAGTTTTCTTATTTAACTTCCCTTAAAAGCATGACATCTGCTACAGTAACTTGGTGACAGATTTCTTGTTAGCTCTCACATGATTTCAATTGTATTACAATATTTTTACTCTCAGTTATCCTTAAAAAATGAGATGATTTTCCTTGCCTAAAAAAAACTTGGTGATAGATTTTGTTGCATAGATTAATTCGTCTATATGCCTTTAGACATTTGCTAGTCATGATGGTCTATAAATGCTGTCTTTACATGTATCTTTCTAGATTTTAACATTGTTGGGTTCTGAACTATCTTTTTGGGTCTTTATTTGGACACACCTGGTTCTTAAACCTAAAGGCTGTTGATCAATGTTATTCTTTTTCTTTTTGATTTATTTTTCATTAAAGTTAATTTTTTGAATAAGTTGATTTTAATTTTTAGAAGAAACTTAATTCATTCTCTCTCTCTCTCTTTTTCTCCTTATGAAAAACTATTCAAATTGACTTTTAAAAAGATTGTATCATATATGTGACATTTGCTTTTTCATTATTTTTTATGTTCATGCCACATAAAATACAAGTCTCATAAAATGTGGTTGTAGGACAAAAAGTGATACTATATACTCCACATGGTATATATAGCAAATAAAAGTAATACACGAAGTCATGTGAAGCCTACTCAAGTAGATGTGCAAAATCTTGTGAATTAATTCAAATTAGTTGTCTTGTTTATTCATTCCCTTTTCATTTTTTAATCACCATAATTAAGGACTTTCTAATTCCTGTAAGTGATAAAAGAAACGTGCAACTATGCAACAAATAAATTTTCGTTAAGTTACTATTTAGTCAAGGAGGAAAAAAAGTGATAAGGGAAGAAACAAATGATATTTCCTGTTATAACAAACTTAAAATGGAGACTATTTTGACGACATTGCAAATACTCATAGTACGATATAAATTTTAAATTTAATATACAATGAATAGGCATATTCATTTTCTTCCCCAAAAAAGCATACTCATTTATGTACATTTAATTTTCTCTCCATAGAAGAATTAATGTACAACTATGCATAGGGATGGGCATAGGGAACAGATTATTGCAATCCAAAAGCATCCAAGGAAAGTTGTATATAAACAAATCAATTAATATATTTCAACATAAATAAACAAAAATGCTCCTAGTAGAAGATTAAAGGAAGAGTTGGCTATGGCCAACCTTTTCTAACTGTTTTACCCTCTTTTCATCACCGCATTGCATCACCAATACGGGAACTTTCCCATTACAAAACTCATTGGAAGCCAACATATCCCCCAAAATTCCCAACTGATCTGCATTGTCCATGAAATTTGACATTTCTTCTTCTACAAAATCCCCCATGCTATGTCGTTTTCCCACCATCACTAGGTCATAGTCCTGCTCCATTCCCCGAATCGCTTTCAACACTTGTATGCAATCTTCCACCACAACCTCATGGTAAACAACGTTAACACTATCACTGCTAATATCATTCTTGGCAATAAACTCATCTATTAAACTCTCGTCCAACGTGCTCTCTAAATTCTCATCTTCATTTTCTATAAGTCCATTCAACCTCGAATCTTCATTGGTAGGCAAAACAAACCGAAACAAGGTGACACGTGTGTTGGGGCGTTTCAACATTCGAATCCCCAACGCCAATGCTTCTCTATCATCTTTTCCACCAATGAAGAAGATACCAACATCAAAAGACAACTTGGAGCTACTCCCACTTAGTACCGAGTATCTATCCACTAGTATCCCCAAAGTACCCTTTGCATTAGCGAGAAAATTTGTGTTGAGGTTGCGAATGGTGCTGGCCACGTGGCTTCCTAGGGTTTGATCATTTTGGTGAAAAGGTATAATGAGAAGATGCACAGAGTTATCTTCGGCTAGGTTACAAACTGCCTCATGCATGCTTCTGTACGGAGCCACGTTAACATACGAAAGAACCGTTACAGGACCACTTGAGTTGTCGGAGTAGTTCTCAAAGGCACGTAAAATGTGGTTGGTGTTGGGGTAGTTTACGGACAAAGATTTTCTGTTGTTTTTGTTCATGGGAAGAAGAATGGGTGTGCTTTTTCCAACGAGCTCAATGAGATGGACCACGTAGACGTATAAGGGGCTTTGTGTGGTAGGGTTGCATGCTTCTATTAGGGCAATCATGTTGTGCACATGTTCGTCCGTGTGCACACATGATACGATGTTGAACGGTATGTTTTCGGTCATGTTTTGGATTGTTTTCACACACCCTTCTTGTATGCTTTGCGTCTTACACACCCTACGGTGCCTGTAAAAGGATTTGATCAAGGGTATGCAAAGTGATGTCATGACCACCGCATACATCACCGCTACACTAAATACTTCTGTATCAATAACCTGCAAAAAGGACGTCATGACGTACATTAGATTTAATATTTCACTAACATTATGTATAGCACCCAAATTAAAAAAAGCATGAGAATATTGAAATTCAAATCGCTTCAAAGAAATTATCATATGAACCAGAATTATCATGTATGCTTGATCCCGATTGTCAATTTGTATTACATGACATATAGTCAATTTTATTATTTTTTCTTATAGATGAAAATTTTGATTATATATATCTTGTAAAAATTGACCGAAATCATAGACATATAGTGCTGTCATATCATAAAATAATTCCATCAATTAAAAACTTACATGTATAATTAATATTTTTTAATTGAAGGACATGAATTGAGAAATTATTAGACTATATGACATTATCACATGATTATGATCTTATTCAGTTTCTACATGATATATAATCATGTTTTTTTTTTTTTAATTTACAAAAGAAAGAATAACGTGACTGTGTCATGTAGATATTAATAAGAATCATGAAAATTTTAGACCAACTGATCATTTCTCGAGGAAACGGCATGAAAAGGAGCAAGCGATTTGATTTCTATCTCTCATAAAATAGAAGAAAATATATAAGAGAATATGCATTACCCTGAGTTTATTCATTCTACTGTAAAAGATGAGCTCGACTATACCCTTGACATTCAATATGAGCCCAAGCACGACGCCATGTTTGGGCTTAATATTATAGGTGGGAGAAATGAGCGCACATGCTAGTACCTTCACCAAGCACCCCACAAACAAGATAGCCAGAACTACTAGAACCACCTCCCAATGCTCATGAATTAAGGTCAAATCTGTCCTTGTGCCAATCAACAAGAAGAAGAAAGACATAAAAAACTCATACACGATCAATTCACTTCTCTCTATGATTGTTGTGGCGAGGGGGGGTCCATTTGGCAGAACCAGACCATAGAGAAAAGGTCCCATGACGAAATATATGCCAAATGTGTCACTAATAGCTGCCAAAACCAAAGGCCCCAGAAGTAACAAGACAACGTATGCTTCTTTAATTGGCTTCCCAGGTGGTGTTCTCTCTAAAACAATGTTCACTAGTGGTCGTATAATAAGAAGTAATAACACAGCAAATCCAGTTGCACCTATCAAAAGCACGATTAGAAATCGCATGCTGAATTTTGAGTTAAACTGGAGTTCCATCGTAATCCATTGCAATATTTCACTGATCATGGCTGAAGATAGAGCAATTTGGCCAAGTTCTGTGGCTACAAGGTTGAGTTCCATCAAGGTTTCGGATACAACAGCGAAACTGCTCAAGGTGAAGATGTTGGGGAAGTGGTAGATTGACATTTGGTTTTGATTAGCATCACCGTTGGGAGAATACAAAGAAAACAAGGTTACAGTGATCAAGAAAGAAGCCAAGAAGGGAAACACACCGAATCGCCAACAACGTTTCGCTGATTTTAATGTTGTCACCACGTCCATTTTCAGACAAGTGAGGAACACGCAATATGTAGTGCCTATTTTGGACAACGTATTTAGAAACATGGATTGTCTTAGCGGATAGAGGCTCCCCAATATTTCTTCATGGCGCCCTAAGAATGTTGGCCCCAACAGAATGCCAGCCTGTAAAATTTAACCGAAATTAACAACGTATGATTATTTATGGGTATGATAGATAGAAAAAACAAGACCAATAAATATAAAAACGATTATATATGTGTATGTTTTCTTTTTTGTGGAAAAGGTGCGATAAACTTCCAACAAAAACCGCAAGAAAACACGCTTGAAGAAGCGTATGCCATAATGCCGTTAAACAATAAAGAATGATCAAAATTGGTCAGCTCATATTGAACACTAGTAATTAAAATTACTAATATATTAACCTATATATGAGAAATGTAGAATATATTAGGGGTGAAAGCTTACGATGACGCAGCAGATGAATTTGGGTGTATTGATAGGCCTGAGGACATAATGAAGGGCTTTAGAGAGTAAACTGACTAAAATGATTTGGCACAATGTAACAGGAACCACAAAATCGAATGGATTATCACCCATCCACACGCCTAAAGAGCCTACAGTTCTATCATTCTTGAGACAAACTATCATTTGACCCGTTCTAGTGTCATTAAGGACCATGGTGATGGAACTTTCACTCATTATAATACCAAGCAATTAGTGTTGACAAGAAAAACAAAACCTTTCTCTCTTGGGTTGTTGGTGTTTGCAACAAACGCAAACACGAGCACTACCAGAGGGAGAACAAAAGTAGATAGGAGAAAAGCATATATGTGCATTTTTATATATATACTCTAATCAAATTGGCAGATAAAATAATTATATTTAGCAAAATATGAGCTGCGAATGTGGTGTTAGTTATTACAACGGGGTCAAAAATCAATTATAGCAATGATAACTTTAGTCAAATGTATTCCGAGTTGGAGTTTCGAGAAATTTTGGGAAGGAAAGAAAATTGATATGCTATCACTGAGCTAAGGCCAGTGTGTAACGAAAAACCAAGAAGAGTTATTTTCAATTTAATCTCTTTAAGGTATAATTTTAACAAACCGTGCCACAAATATCGCACAACAAAAGTTTGTGTACAAATGGTTCAATGAAGACAGGTGTAGTCAACGAGAACAACTGGTTACAACCAACCATGACATACGGAACAGTGGCTGGGATGATCGATAAAAAAATAAATAAAAAAACAGCAAATAGGCAATAGTAAATTTTAATTTGTGCGCCATTTCACGAGAATATTTTCTTGTAGAAAAGGATTCTCCTTACAATAGAGGAGTACAAAAATATTTGTACAAACTACTCCTAGCATTTAATAATAAACAATAATTTTGATAACAAAAATATAAATTAAAATATGAAAATTCATGCATTTAAAATTTTAAGTGTTGAAATTTCTTAAAAAATAGTTTGATTAATTGATGTAGTATTTCTTTGTTTTGATTTCTAAATATATATATATATATATATATATATATATATATATATA
>CM023958.1:1973999-2003320 GCA_013407115.1 Glycine latifolia
AAAAAAAAACGCATTCTGTGGCGGTTTTTAACCGTCATAAATGGAACGTGAAAATAAAAAAAGTGAAAATAAATTTTGTAGCAGCTCATAGCCGCCACAATTTTTCTGGCATATTTACCAGCGTTCCTCTTAAAGCCGTCACAATTTTTTCTGACATCATTACTTCTGACAGTCAATGTTGACCGTCAGAATTTAATTTTGTAGCGGCTATTAGCCGCCAGAAATGGATTATTTAGCCGCCACAAAAATATAAATTTTTTGTAGTGATTTGATAAATTATTAGGTGACGTAAGCAGAGTTAGATTTCAGTTCTGTATGCTCCTCACGTGCCTCTAATATCTCAGTTGTTTCTTCTATATAAATTATAAGAGGCTGACACAGAAGATTTTCTGATCAGTCATCAACTAATTGAACTCTAAATATATTGCTCGTTATCATACATGTAAAGTTTTATCTTGCCTATGCTTGTTAATTTTGTACTCTTTTGGAAACTTAATTAGTTCATAAGATAATAATGCATATCAACCAGAATCATTCACACATCATAGCAATGATCACTTCAATGGGAATATAAATTCTTTAAAATCATCCACTAGGAATACACCTAAATGCTACTAGTAATATAGTTGTGACACCATACGTGTTTGATTTTTAGTCCAATCTTAATTTGTTGGCGTAGCTTTGAAAATTCCTAAACAGAACAGTAAGATGATCCATGGTGCATGGTACTGAGATGAGTAAAATAATCTTTTTGAGAATTGATTTATCTTTTCAAATTAAGGTTTAGAATTTTATTATATATGGGGCGATTTCTAATTAGCACTTTTGACCGTCTCTTTTGCGTAGACAAATATGCTATTACGTAATAGGTATATCCATGCTATTCAATCGTTATTATATCCATAATATATATTATTATGTAGACATCAATGGAATATTCTAAGAGGCGTTCAATTGTCAATTTATGTTTTTAATTTGTTTCTTTCTTTTTTTACTAAATTTATGTATTTCTTGTTCATTTTAAATATGGTGTTTATTTTTTCCCTTCTGATCTCTTTATTTTTTTTTTCTAGTTTCCCTCGTGCTTTTTAGCTTTCCTCCCTAGCTAAGCATCTTTTTGAAAAATTCAAAGATAGATATATATTGAATTAAATTGATTAAAAGCTGAATATTTCAATTATTATTATGTATGATTTATCACTTTTATATCTACCCAAAAGGTTTAGTTTATGGTTTCTGCAACAAAACATATTTTAATATGTTACCTTTCAGTCTAACGTATTCTATATATAATGGGTTTTGCCATCACACGTGAACTTGCTTCTTACTTCAGAATTTTGCTGTGTTTGTTTGTGAAGGATCCGCTTTCTCAAAATTAAATATCATGTGTATTTTTTTAATCTAATAATTTATATTTACGATTTTTATTGCTCAAAATAACCATTTTTTACAGGAGCCGCTTTCCATGTACTTATCTCTAGAAATATTATGATTTACCCGATGTGATTTTTCCCACCCAATGTGTTTCATTTTTAATAAAATAACAATGGTAATTAATATAAATCACATTGATATATGTAGTTCGTAATGTGAAACTGGATATATAGAAGTGCATATATGCCAGTTATAATTGTTATCTATATTGCTCGAGTGTTATAGATATATATACATATATGGAAACAGCCAAATTATAATATTAATATAAATAGAGAGAGAGGTATAAGTTATACCCTTCGGCTCCAAATTAATAAAGAAATAGAAGAGTTATTTCCAACAGATCATGAGTGTGGATACCGGTTATATCATATTTTAGGATTTACACGAACCAAAATACTACGTAACCAGCACCACCCAAAATCATCAAATGCTATTAAATTCCTCCACCTACCCCATGCAAAGCCATCCCACTTTATATAAACAGTGTACACTAAAAAATGGTTATTTTGAGAAATAGAAATTATTAGATTATATTTTTAAGATTAAAAAAATACACATGATTTTTATTTTTTTAAGCAGTCATGTGATCATCAACTAATTTGTTATCTTGATTTTTATTATGATTATATAATTTTTTATCATTAAAAAATATAACAACAATTATAGGTGAACAAAAAACTGTGTTAGGGACATCAACTAACAATAAAGGTTTTAACTCATCAAGGAGTATAACATAAACTATAATACATGAGTCATCCGATGAAGAGGAACCCTGAGATGCTAATTACCAGTCAGTACATTGATTTGCTTTTCTGAAAAGAATTATATATATATATATATATATATATATATATATAAAGTTGGTAAAAAAAGAATTTAATGTTTATGTTCTTATAATGTAAAAAAATTATATTGTTATTATTTGAATTATTTTAAGATAATTATTTTAAATTTTAATAAATTTATTATATATAATAAGTTATATGATTGAATAATTGTGTAAAAATATTTACACTATGTCAATGCATATCTTTAAAAAAAAGTGTGAAAAAATTAAAATTCATACATGTTGACAAATTAAGTAATGATACTTATTTAAAAATAAACAATAAAATAATAGAGAAGGATGGAGAGGCAAAGTTGCAGTTTGAAATAAAGTAAAAGGGATTACTTGATAAAAACCAAGTCCAAAAAAATACAATAGAGTTGCATTGCAAGTTGAGGATCCACTTGCATGCCCTGCCTTGTAATGTATCCTCTCATTTCTCTCTCTCTCTCTCTCTCTCACACCTAGCTCCAATCTCATCTCCAAAAGCAACAAACAAGAGCAAAAAGAACAGAAGAAAAAAGAAAACCCCTTCATTTCAACAACAAAACTAATGCAACTTGTACTACAAAAATATTTATACTAACCCACCCCTTATGCCTTGCCGTCTCCAACACCCTCTCATATATATGCTTTTGCTTATTATTCAACATCATCAACAAATCACACACACAAACACAAAGTGATATATATCTCCGGAGAGAAGAAGAAACAAAGAGAGATATTTTTAGTTACTATTATTTTTATTATAAATTAAAATAATAATAATAATAATAACAATGCCTTCTTCTCTTCAGTTGGATAGGTTCAATCCTATCACCGACGCCGCCACCGTCGCCATCGCCAACGGCGTTAACTTCCCGAAGCAGCCGCAAGCGCCACCGCCCACGGAGGCCCGTCGCCTCGTGGTGCCCTCTCTCTCTTCTGGCAGGGGAATCGCGGCCCCCGACACGGTGGCGCTCCACCAAGAGCACGTGGTAGGGCCCAACCAGTGCTGCTCCGTTGTGACGCAGCACATCAATGCCCCCATCGCCGTCGTGTGGGCGGTGCTGCGGCGGTTCGACAACCCGCAGGGGTACAAGAACTTTGTGAAGAGCTGCCACGTCATCACCGGCGACGGCATTCGCGTGGGCGCCGTCCGCGAGGTGCGGGTGGTTTCGGGGCTCCCGGCCGAGACGAGCACGGAGCGGCTGGAGATCCTCGACGACGAGCTCCACGTCATCAGTTTCAGCGTCGTCGGCGGCGACCACCGCCTCAGGAACTACCGGTCAGTGACGACGCTCCACGCCAACGGGAACGGGACACTTGTCATCGAGTCATACGTCGTTGACGCACCGCAGGGTAACACTAAGGAGGAAACATGCATGTTCGTCGACGCGATCGTACGTTGTAACTTACAGTCGCTGGCTCAGGTTGCTGAAAACAGAACCAAAAACTGTGAAAACACTGCACAACACTGTTAACTGTTTAACGATATCATTCATTTCTTCTCTATTTCTTTTTTTTTTTTTTTTAAAGTTCAAATGGGTTGTGTCTTCCGGTTTTTTTTGTTTCAAATTCTGGTGTCATGGACTTAGATTCAAGCCCGTGTTTGGAATTGATATTCATGGATGGGTAGATCAATAGGGTTTTTCGGACGGCAATGGTTGAATCAATGTGATATGTATATGCATATATGATATATGTTACTGTTAATATAAATGTCCAATGATGTAGTTCTATTTTCTCTTTTCATTCTACCTAGCAAGCTCTTTGATCGGCGATTGATGGTGTTCTATTTGAGCTGAACTTCGCATCCGAGGTGGACTTTGATTCTTCTTGTTTTGACTTTTGTGTATACTTTCTTTCATTCGTAACACACGATAAATAAAATTATGAATTAACCAATGAGTAGTTGCTAATGTTAACCTTTTTAATTAGCTAGTTTGTATTCGTGTTTAGTACATATTTTCTCGAGATATGGAAAATTGATGAGCTGGCAGGTTAGTTAAATATATATATTTACTTATTTTAATACAAATGCTAACTTTTTGACCTAAGATATTAGTTAAAGAAAATTAAAATTAAAATATTTTTATTAGAAAGTAGAAAATTATATTTTTCATGATTTTTTTTATGTCCTTTTATAATTTATATCATAAATATTATTATTTTTCATTTTTAATTAATGTCCTAACAATATTTATTAGCAATATTTTTATTTTAATCATATTTTGAAGAGGGAGCGAAAGCCTACAGTACACACACTGACACAATTGAGCACTCCACAGCAATGGTAAATGTTACAATCCAAATAAAAGGAGGTATGAACAATAATGTACTTAAATATAATACAAGATAAACATTGTATGAACTCGTATGAACAGTTGCCCCAAAAAATAACTCGTATGAGCAAGACATGAAAAGAAAACTATAGCTAAAAGAAGTATTGTGGACACTCGAGCATCTGTTTGTGGAAATAAAAAGAGTGATAAGAATAAAATAACTTTCTTTTTGTAAAAAAAATAACTTTCTTCGATCAATGTAATATTGTCACGTAAATCACTCCCCGACCCAGTGATTACCAAATATAAAAGAATTACACTTATATCTTTTTTTTATCTTATAAAAAATTCCTTGTTTAGTTCATATTATATTTAAATTTTTTTCTTCTAAATACTTTTTAATAAATTAACATAAAATAAGCACGCGTTAATTATATGACTTTTAATAAAAATTTATATTTAAAATACTTTTATTTTCTTCCTGAGAATCATATGTTGAGTTTTATAAATTTTCCTCATCTTTAACAACAACTCTTCACTTATCACTACCACCTCATTATCTTTCTCCTCCCTCTCCCACGACAACATCATTTCTTTCTCTCATTGCCGTCCTCGCCTACCAACACGACATCCGGGTGCACCTACTCCTATCAGAGCAACCACCACCGTGGTCACCACCTCCACCATAGTCACTGCCACCACATCCACTACCTTCTCGTCCCTACCATAGCTTTGGTCACTATCAACAGCCTTGACGCATCCATCGGGCCAATTAATGTATAAAAATGGAGATGTATCATGCGTAATTTGAAAAAAAATAAAGGGAATGTGAGTATAATTTATGGACAATTTTATAAAATATTATTTAACTCTTAGTATCTTTCCATCAACATCTGAGGAGTCTAAGCATTCCTACTTAAATAAAGAACGCTAGGATTATGAAGGGTTAATTAACCAACCAATGAGTTAATTAAAATAGGAGAATTTTTTTAATGAATTTAAACGTTATTACCACGTTGAGTTGGTGTCCATTTTGGTTTTAAAATTAACAATAAGATTTTAATTAAAATTATAACTATGACTTCTATATAACTATTTTTAAAATCAACAATCTTATTATAAAAAAGTGCTAGTACATTCTAATTAAATTCAAATAATAATGTACTGTTTTCTATTTCATTTATTGAAAAGTGACTTAAAAGAACATTAATACATTATTATTACCAAGACAAGAAGTCCAAGGAAGCAACTTAACATTGTACATATACATAGTACACAAAAATTCTATTAGCAAATTCATACTTTTAGTATTCTCCATCTGGCGTGATTGATCATCATCATCTTCTAATGCAATTTTTTAATGTTCTAAACCAAACCAATCGATCGCCATTCGTCACGATGCATATAATATCCGTCGGATAAGCCGCTGAAAAGTTATAATAGTAACTGCCAAAGAAGACTGTGGATGTATTATAAGTCACTGAAAAGTTTACGCTAATATAGTTCACTTCACCAACTGATCAGGTAGAGTGCAAGGCTAGTAATAATTCTTATTAATTTTTTTTATCCATGAGTTTACTTATAACTCACGAACATTTTTACTCGACCAATTGAATTAGACGAGTGTCAATTTATTTAAGATTTCGGAAAAGAAAGTATTCCATCCATTATTGATCAGTCTTTGAAATAATTTATGAGGGATCAATGTTTAACACGATGTTTAGAAAAACCCATTCACGTGTTTTCAAAAGCTAGCTGCCTGATATGCTTTCAATGTTTGGGGTCTAAAGCGATCAAGTTGCATGCCCACGGTCTGCCTCAAAGCTTCAAATTCGCTATTTTGAAATGTAACTACCAGCCATTTTGAATTTAGCTAAATATAATCCTTTTTATATATAATAAAACTCACATGTAAATTAAAGTTATCTCTCATCACATTTATTATTATTTATCTCTTTTATTTATTTCTCTCTCTTTTGCTATAAACACACACCGAACGTTTTTCTAAATTATATTGAGTAATTAACTACCAAAGTTATATATATAATATTTGTCATCTTTCAAAAGTAAATTATATATATTAAGTAGCCATTTGGTCTTTTCTGAGCGTGGAAATCGGTGAAACGGTGGGCAGTGGCTTTAACAAGTTGCTCTTTTTTGTTATAAAAATTTGCAAGTTGCTCTGAAGCTTCTACTAATTTTGTCGGTCCTAAATTGTAATGCATATGTGCGTATTAGCGAAAGGATAACTGAAACCCTGATACTAAATAAAGAGAGCACATTTTTCTAAAAACAAATGAGATTTCTCTTTGATAGCCAAGCACGTAATATGAAGCGTATAATATTAACAAATAGATCATCATAATTATATTTAGGGATTACGACGTCATAATAAACTATTTTCTAAAATCAGGCTTTGAACTGCAACTTGCCATGGAGGAAAATCAACTTGTTCGGCAAACAAAGCCAAGTTGTTATTCTTTGCCCAAGTTAATAATATTCTCTCTCTTTTTGCGTTCAATATGATAATTGTTATTTATATATTTCATTATACAAATGTTAGTTTTAGGTTGGAAGGGATGGAGGAATTGCAACTTGGCTTGCAAGTGGGCGTCAAAAGCAATCTTTAATGTTTGACGAACCTTGCTTTGTTTGCTTATATATACATTATTACTGTTAGAAGAATTAGTGTCCCATGCATGAGTCATTTACTCATTTTACCACACAAGACTTGGTAAAATAATTGCCGATAATTTCCCATATTTCTCTTTGAGAATGTTTAATAGACACTTATGTATTATTCTACGCTTAAAGAGAGAAAGAAAAAAATAGTTATAGAAAAAAGATTTTTGACAACCAATATTAATTGACACATTGAGATAGAAAGAAAAAACATATAGGTAAGATAAGTGATATAATTTGATAGGAAAAATAATTGTTAACTAGGTGTTTGAGATTTGTGAGTGTTAAAAAATCAAAACTTATAAATATAAAAAGAGTTTATGAATTAATAAAAAAATGAAATAAAAAATATTAATAAATATTTAAAATGAAAATAGTTTATTTATCATTCCTCGATCTCCTCCATCTATTACATGTGTATGCATTATTTCGTACTATTTCACTTACTGATGAAAAGATTCTTCCCATTCGACTTTTACCCTTCAATATCTCTCTTTTTGATTATGATCTTTGGTGTGAGAGAGATGATATATTTTGTAGATTAAATGCCCATTTTTAGGTCTAATGTTAAATTTTTTATTCATGATGTAGCTTTTTTAAAATTTATTGATTTTATTTCAACCATACTTGAGCTTATCACGACTACATGCTTACACACAATTAACAATTTTCATAACAACATCTTCCACTAATTGTTCATGCCTTTAGGAATGTTAGTGCAATTCAAAACTAACTTTGCCAAGGTAAAATTTTGGCTTACAACTAACATATTGAGTGAAAATCCTCTCATGTATAGTGTAACATTTTGAACGAAATATATCGGAATGAGATAAAATTAGAGGTTATGTAGATATAAGACTGTATAGTTGATAATGACTTAAAGAAATTAATTGATACTACATATACCAATAATATGCATCTATTTTTTAATAGACTATCACTTAAGAACTTCACAATTAAGTGTATTTGACTTGAGATAGTTATGAAATAGGTGATCTTCTGAAAAATTTCTCAAAAAACATGTGAGTGAAGACAAAACAGAATGAAAAGTCTTGTATTAGTTTATGAAAATAGTCAATGATCTTGGAAACAGTCAAGTGGTGTCAGAGTTAGTTGTCAAGATATCAGAAAAGGTTACCTATGGAGGATTATGACTGATTGAGGGTTCTAACCAACAAAGATATTAAGTAAAGTGTCACCATGTGAAGTGTCATAGTGTAAAAATCGCTGAAAAATCGACAATTAGGAGTGTTATATATAGGTCATGCATCAATTTTTTGTATTTAAAGACATTTTCATTGACTTTTATAGGTTGTCATTTTATTTAAAATTTATCAAGAAAAATAGTCATAAAACTTATATAAAACCTAATTATGTGAAATTTTAACTTACTTAAGAGCATTCATTCTCTCTTAATCAATTTGATATTGGTAAAAAAATCCTAAGATTAATTGTTTTTCGATTTTCTAGATAATCGATACTTTATAAATTCATGGTTCCAAAATTGATTAAAAAAAGACTCTAGATAATCGTGGCCACAACTTGATAGACAATATTCCAATCAAAAATTACAAATACAGAACTAATAACATATAGAAAAACAACTGTATAAGTTTGGGCTTTTAAAATTTGATTCTTATAACTTTTTTTTTATAGTTATGGTCAATTTATGTTTTTTCTAATTTTAATTCATAAAACACGAACTTAAAGGGATTAATGGATTTTAAAGGGATTAAAATTATAAAAAAAAGTGTAAACTTATAAAGAAAAAAAAATTACAAGGATCAAAATTTAAAAAATACAAACTTAGAAAAACTAAATTCATATTTAAACCTTATTATTACTATTATTATTATTATTATTATTATTACTATTATTATTATTATTAAATTTTCCTATACCAATGACTAGATTTAGAATTTTGTTCTTTTAATTTTAGTTTGATCTAATAAAAATTCAGTTTTTTTCTTCTCCCAAGGTAACTTTCCTTCCCTTTCAATTTCACATTTCTTTTTGACTTAAATATGAAAATATTTCAGATAAATTGACACAATTTTAATTTTGATTTTTGTAAGTTTTTTTTTTAATTTTAATTCTTATAAATTCATATTTTTTCATTTTTAATCTTTGTTGTTAATCACCGTTACAATATCATGCTAACACATCTTGCATCACGTCAACAAAACATGACATTATCATCTTTCATGTCAACATTATGCCATGTTAGTTAGCAATGTTAGAGGGACTATTTTTTTACTAGGATTAAAAATAAATAAAAACTTATAAAAATGAAAAATGAAATAAAAACATGGACTAGGAAAAGAAAGTAACACATTAATAGATGCAAACAAAAATTTAAGTCATAAATATCATGTATAAATTTAATTTAAAATTAATATAAAATAAAAAGAAATAATTAATAGATTTATGATAAAATTTCCATAAATTTATGCATGTAAGTTATGTAAGTTTAATATGATTTTTAAGATAATTATTATAAAAATTAATAAATTATTATTATGTAAATAATAATTTATGATTGGCTGATAATATAATAGTTATTTATAATCGAATGATAGTATAATAATTAAGTAAGTTCATAGCGTTTTATGTCTCTCTAATTTAATAAGGCTCTTTTAACATGAAATTTTTGTGAAAGCCAAAAACCACTAATTTCATTATTCAATCCACTCGCAATACTATCTCCGGTCTTATATACAAGCAACAAATGCAATTTTTTTTTTGTTTTAAACTCTAACAAGACGATACTAATTTAAACGTGCATATCGCTGTGCTCCCGCTTTCCAATCAAAGTTCAACTTAAATCTGCACACTGTCATTTTCGAAATGGATTTAATGGTTGTTGTTCATATGATCCAGACTGGGGTTATAAGATCTCAGAGTTTGAAGCGCATGATCCGGGAGTTAGTTGAGATGCTGAATAACTAACATTGAAGAACCTCGATTATCCATGTGCATAGGGAAGCAAATAGTTGTGTTGATTTCCTTGCCAATCTGGGCAATGAAATGGCTTCTTTCGTTACCATTGTTGATGTTATCCCCCTTCTGCTAGAAGTTGTAAGTTTACCCGTTTGATGGGCTCTTAATTTCATTTTCCCTTATCATTAAAAAGATATATTTGGGGGGAATTAATTAAGTAGGACCCCTGAATTTTGGACTTAGTCACATTGCTTTTTAAATTTTGCTTCTAGCTAGGCTTGGATGGATGGAACGTGTATGAACTAAGGTTAAGTGTTTTTTTGTGATATTCTCAAGTGGAGGATTACCTATATATCGATATTTGTTATAGGTTGTTATAGTGATCTTTGATTATTGGATGCTTTGGTTTTCATTCTTTATTATAGTAATACAATTGGTTTAGGCAAGCGTGGGGATCTTGATTGTAAGTACGACTGCCCATGACCCTTTCTTGAAACTGTTGTGGACTTGTGGTCTTCCATTTCTGGTCAAGTATGGAAAGATGAAACAAAACCATTTAGATTAGCACATGCAATCTTGGGGCAGAAATTATCTGGACGATGCAAGTAATTCAACCTTGAGGAATGAGGCGTTGCCAGCTCTTTTTTTATTATTGATAAATATTGATTGTTAGTCTATTCATTTTTATTAGTGGAAGAAATTTGAATCCACAATTTTCTCTTCTCTTTTATCCCTTCAACCATCAAACCAACCTTATAATTTCTTGTTATCAACTCTATGATTTAAGTGACTTGGAACTCGATCAAGATTCATATTATTGGTTAAATATGTAAACCAAAGAACTTTGGATTGGTAATTCCTATCTATATATGATCTCAATTTTCATCTTTTAATTTTTCGAGATTGTTTATATTCAAAGAAAAGTTATTGAAACTTTTTGTGTGTGTTTATGTATATATACACACACACACATACATATGTGTGTGTATACTATGAATATGAGGATGAGTTAAAAAATTAATGAAGAGATACAAAAGAAAGAAACCTTGAAGAGGTGGGAGATGTTGGGGATCATTTCAACTATTTTGAGATATGAGATTAATTAGAAAGGTTCTCAAGTTCAATATTTTTATTTTTTTTTACTTCTCAAATGCACTTGGCATTCCTCATATTTGTATATTTGTAGGAAAGGTAATCGTTGCATTGACAAGTTAGCTAATTATAATCTCTCAGTTAACGTTCTCTTGACGGGATTCAATTCCCCTTTTTTTGTATAGTTGATTATATGAACAATAGATTAGGTTGTCCTAACTAAATGTTTGATTGATTTGTTCTTGCTCATGGGTCTTGGTATACTACTCATGTATTTTTGTTTTCATCTTCTTCAATATATATTTATGACTTGTTGATGGTGTCTAAGAGGTGAGTGTTAACATAATTAGGATGAATCTTATTAGTGATTACAATTTTCCATTTTAAAAAAAAGGGAGTTATTCTCACCTTATAAATTTGTCTTCTAAGATTGAATTAGACCCCATCCACATTATAGAAAGAGAAACAAATAATTTTAAATATTATCATTACACATGATATGTAAATTGTGGTAGCAAATATCTCTCTTCTGATTGATAAGTACTAATGTTAAAACAAATGTTCCATAGCAATTCAATTCATCAATATATATAGCACCAATGCTAGTGGACATAATTAACTAGCAAAATTTGGAATTTGATAATCCAATTACAAAAAAAAATAATTAACTCAATTTTATATATACAATCACCTCCTTCATCAATGTTAATGTATTATTATTCTACACAAATCCTCTTTTTTCATTCATTCGTTCTCTTTTACCATTTCTAACAAGCTCGTACGTTGTAGCCTCCCATTTACAAATTTTCATGCCACACAAGGAACCGATCGAACAAGGATCTCTTGTTTTGATGCACTTTCAAGGATAAAATAACTTGACAAACAAAAGCTCATTCCAAGTATCTGGAAGTCCAGGCAAACACCAATGCACACAATCAGCATAGCTAGTAGGGTTAGCTAATTGCTCTGGAGTCAATGGGTTCCATTGCTTCTTGTAAATTGATGTGTGTGCATCTTTACGGTAGTTGGATAGTTGTGTAATGTTGAGAAAAGTTATAGGTACTTTGGATTTTCTAAACACTTCCTCAATTACTTGCATTATGCTTTTTTTAGAATCAGAACCCCAATATGTGGGATCATCAATTGGTGTTGTTTCATTATAGCAGTTCCCTCCTGCTTCACCTCCCCACTCTATGCTTCTGCCCACATATTTACATAACAATGTGAGTCCCCACAATTTTATGCTTCCATATGTCACAAATTCTTCAATAACCAATAATCTCTTGAAAATAGAATAATCAGAAGTACATATCAATCTCACTCTAGAGGTTAGCAACATCAGAATATAGATAGCCACTATTTTTAGCACAAAAAATTGTGTTATTATGTGTGTGAACTATACTCACTTTGCATGAGACGGTGACATGCTGGTAAAGAAGACTCTTGTCTTGTTGGAGTCCATGTTCAGCCTCACCCATCTAAGCATACTCTTCATAGCCATACGATAAGCATCCTCTGTTGACGTATCAATTATCTCCTTTACTTCATCGTTAAAAGATCCAAGCCTAAAAGTTTGAGAAAACTTTTAAGTAATGTTATGCAATGGCAATGTCAAAGAAATGAGAGAGGGCAAAGTAAATAATTGCTTGAATAGTGTAAAGTAGAGAAACATACAAGATCTTCATCTTAGAGCCAGTTATCCACCAAAGGTAAGTGTTAAATACAACAATGTCAGCGCCTTTCCAATGACGACCATGCGTATTGATTGAACCTTTTCTCACAATTCTATCAGTTACCCTATGGATGACAGCATTATCGGAGTTTGATTCAAGAAGAAAAGGTGCCCAATAGAACTCAATTGTAGCATTGTATTCCTAATTAAATACAACACAATGAACAAAGAGGGGGGAAAGACTAACATGATAATGTTGCTAACACTTGAGTTATGTATTCTACATAAGCAAAAAGTAAGAGGTGTACCTTAGCTGTAAAGACAGTGAGTGAATCAAAGGTTTCCATGGATTTGGCATGTTCAGGAATGATTTGATGGAGAAGGCATATCAAAGAGACATATTGACTTCGATTGAGGGAGTCTCCAATAAATATCATCCTCTTCCCACGAAGCCTTTCCAACATTAATCTGGCATTGAATCTGCATTTAGGTAAAAATGTGTTATGTTTGGCTTAAATTAATTATGATTCCTTGAAGCATTCAATGGTTTGAGTTCTTTAAGGGGTAAAGTGTAAATCAAAACTATGAAGAATGATTAGTTTTATTTTCTCACAAGTAGTGTGCTCCTGTTAAGAAAATCAAAATACCGTTATTTGTTCATGTTTATTCAGGATTGTGACATATTCAACAAAACTGTGGTATGATGACTAACATGTCGATGTTTCGAGTGGACTAAGTTCCTTAGGGCAATTAACTAAAAAAAACTTACCAAACATATCTTAAGACATTATTTGCATACTAAATTTTGATGTAACCTTCTTAATTCATATAATTTTAATCTCATCAAGAGAATTGATTCATTTCTTGCCTGAAGTACCAATATTAATTTGATCTCTATATATCTTTTCATTGAAAACTCCTAGGGTCTTTTCATTAAACGACCTTAACGGGCATACAAGAGAAGTTAACTTGATCGTCTGTCTATTTTTCCTTCTCACTTTAAACTAGAAAAAGTAGGTATGTCTGATTGCACTAATTGGTTGTTTAGTCTATGGAAGATTCATTGAGACTAAATAATCAATTATATAGCCTTCTCCCTCATCTGGCATCCACTCGTTTGTGGTAAAGATGTTGCTTGTGGATTAGATTCTTAAACGTACACTTAACTTCAAAGACCCCACCATTTAAAACAATCTAACCAACGCCTACAACTCCTTTAGTCTCACTCACCAAAGCAAATAGTCATTCCAGCAAGAAGGAAAAAACGTGGCCACAACTTTAGATTTCTAATTTTCTGTTTCAAACTTGCAATAATAATCAACCCGAAACCAAATCCAAGATATTAACTGGCTTAAAGTAGAAAATGTCACAACATCAAATTTGTATTATTCAAATCCAAGCTGTTTAACTGGGACTGGGGCATCCTCAATTACTTCATTATTATTATTTGGTTTGAAAAATCCTCAATTACTTCATTATATCATGTTCTTGCTACAAGGTCCCACCAATGGAAAACATACATAACGTCCTTCAAAACAGAGCTACAAGAACAAGTGTCCGATTCGATTCCACCATCATTGCAAGGCTTAATTGGTACAAAATTGTTGGTGGCAACCATTCAATTGTGATTCAATAAATGGCTAGTTATGACTACAATATTCATAACGTTCAACCGCCACACTGTGTCACACGTGGCTGCCATGAGATGAAACGGATTCAACAAACCCACTCCGACCCACCGACAACTTGGACCCGTAAAAAAAACCACACACGACAAACATGAAAAAACACATGACACATTTTTTAACATTATCCCTTTTTTAGGTATTTTCAAATTATATTTCAACTAATAAAAAATAAATGTATTGAAAAAAATGTTAGAGAATGTCCTTCAAGCATTCGTCATTATTTATAAGATATAGTTGACAAATCATTTATTTTTTATTATAAAACTTTATTTTATCTCCCTCGTATATTAATTATTTTTTTGCTAAATTATAGAAGATCCTTTATTTTAATCTATTAATCTTACTTTCAATTGTCACTTTCTCATTATAATTTGAATTGTTACTTTGAAAATTATAGAAGATAAATAAATAAAAAAGGACAAATTTGAAAAATATTACAGTTAAAAATAAATTTAATATTACTACCTAAATTAATTAATTTTTTAATAAGAATGTTTTACTCATCAACTATGTCTTATAATTATAATTATTGACGAACTAAGCATCTGGGAGAACCGTAGAACCGTTGAATAAAAAAATTAAAGAAGCACTTACGTGGGAAGATTGCAACCGTGAGGCTGCCATCGCCACCGCTGATACTCCTTATCGGGCCGACCGTGTTCTTGACATGTTAATTGTGGCTGTATGTACGGACACTCCGATTCCTCGTACAGTGGCCGAGTCAACTCGTCGTGTATCCACCTTCCGTTGAACACGTCACACTCTTGTTCTTCTTCGTCCCTTTTGGTTTTTGTCAACACCGTCTTGTTTTCTTCGGTTGTTGGAGATTTCACATCGACTAATAATATAACGAAAATATTAAGCGGAGATAAGGAACAGTACTGAATTCAGGTGAGAGAAGCCAAGAACAAAAAGAAAGAAAGAAAGAAGAAAAAGGAGTTTGACTCACCGGGTGTGGAGAAGAGTGTTTGTGCTGTGTGGTCGTTGGAGTGGAGGTGTGGACGAAAGATGAAGACGAAGTCATGGCCATAGAGGATGGCGGCGAAGAGAATGAAAGCTAAGAGGGTGAAGAGGTAAGAAGAGAGACGAAGCTTCACTCTGAGAAAGGAAGGGAAGGAAGAGTTTGAAGGTGGCTTCATCATTTTTTGCATGCATGGACCCCAAACTTACTCTTTCATTCTTGTACCAACCTACTACAATTCTGATTTTAAATTATAAGTAAAAGCTAAAGCTGGTGAGTTGAAGCCATCATTGTTTGTGGAGACTCTGAATATGTATTTTGTAAGAGAAGAAAAGTTTATGAAAAAATCTTTTCTTCACTCAAAATCAATTGTCACAGATCGAATGAAAAGATAAGAAAAAATATATTAATATAATAGATTATGTGATAAGAAGAAAAAAATAAAAAAATATTGATAAGGTATTTGATATTTAGAAATGTTCAAATATCATGACTCAAAAGTCTATACCAATGATCCACCGTGCTTTCCGTCATATATCAAACTTATTTTTCAATCTTTAACTTATTGTTACTCAATAATAGTGAGCCATGTTTGTTCGTGCTTTTTCGTGCAGAGGTTTTCGTACTAATTAATTAGCAAAGCTGGGTTTGTCAAAGCCAGAGACAGACATGCTTCTGTTAAATTATTATACTTAAAATAAAAATACTGCTCCACAGTTAAATTGTGTACCCTAATTAACCGAATGACAGAGAGGAAGATGAAGAAAATTAATGATGAAAATAATATTTGTCTTTGCAATTTTTTTAGTATTATTATTTTATTATTATTAAGAAGTAGTATATTTCCAAGGTTGAAATGTTTGAGCCTTGGGAGGGTCAGTGGGGTGGGAAGTTAAAATGTTGCTTGCCTTCACAGCTAAGCGAGCGAGGAAGATTGAGAATAATAATCATAACTTTCCCTGTTCAAATAGGATATACATTACATCAAATAAACAAAAAGGAGTCAACAAATATATGTGGCTATTTTTCTCTGGGTTATGAATAAGGGTTTGGACATCATTAGGTAGAGGGTTATTAGGCGTTAGGTAACGTTGCAATTGGAATTTACCTGCTTAATTTGTTGTTGTTAATTCTCACAGAAACAAAAGAATATATTTGGACCCTTCAGGGTGTTATATATTTATCATCCTTATCATTATTATTATGCTGCTTTGTAGCTGTGCTAGCTGGACAAAAAAAAAATCATGGGACAACTAAAAATGAGTAAACTAACAGTAATGACTAATGAGTTGTAATATTAATCTTCCTCAAAAATAAATAAATAAATAAATGAGTTGTAATAGTCCTTTGTTCTATTGCTAATTGTACGCATTTGATGATTGATTCCAGTTTGCACATACAATGCATACATTACTTTTTATTATTATTATTATATGCTCGGTCTAATTTGGTTTCGGGGAAGTAGTACATGTTAGTTTGAGCTCGCACAAAATATATTTTATTAGCCAGAAAGCACTGAAATTGTGGTTGGGCTAACTTCCATACTTTTGCATTCACAGTGTTTCACATCAAATGGTTTTAATTTAATCAGGACATTCGCTTTTCATCAAAATAAAGAAGAAGTCTGTTGTTGGGTACAGTTTTTGTTCAAGATGGCAGATGAATAATATTATCAAAGTTTCTGCGTTCAGATGAAGACGTGAGTATATATATTTAGAAGAAGAAAAAAATATTGCAAGCCAAGAGAAGCTAGAATCTTCTTGCGAAATATCAGGAGAGATGAGGTTTTATCCTGGTTCTATTTTTGAGCGAGACCGACCAAGTAAGTTATAGCATATACTTTCAAAGGATATCAGACAACGTTTGTAATCACGTATATGCGTAGTACAACTTTAAGAATACTCAATAGTTTTTCAAATAAAGATTTCTAAAATGCTTACGGATCAAGAAAAAAGTCTTATTCTATACCATTAAGTATAAAATATGTATGGTGAATCATGCTTTTTTCTTATTCTTAATGTCAACATATATTGATGAATAATAAAAATCGTACATATCTGATTTTTCACATACCAAAATTACTTAAAATGAAAGTATGTCTTTTTTACCATAAGTGACAGTACTTAGCAAGATACTCTCTAACACATTATTGGATAAATTTTTATTGAAAACTACAAAAATACGACTGAAACTTGTAAATATGTGAAACCCAGAATTATTATTTTGATTAAATGTGTTTAGAAGAGTGTTAAAAAATGTATTATTAGTATTTCTTGACAAGAGGCAAATAGTGGGATGGGATTTGGCTCAAGTCCAAGAGATTGAAGCTGGCCATTGAAGTTGACTTTTACTCTAGGATATACTCGGGCTTCATTGGCAGAAAGCTAACAGCATAAAGATACACCCCATCCATATAAAATTAACTAGAAATGCAAGAATGATTACAAAATGAGAAACACGAATGAATTAATGGTCAAAGTAACAAAAGACAAGTTACATTTTCATTCAATTATCTGATTATCAACCAAAATAATTGGACTAGCTCCATCATAATTCCTCTTTTCTTTAAGAATCATGCTAGACTTTCTTTTTTGTTTTATCTTTTTTTTCTCCTCCTCCTCCTCTTTCTCCTTTTCTTTCAGAGAGAGACAAAAGAATGTTAAATGCTAAATTCATGGAGGGACAATCAGAACAAGAATTACAGATTTCTGTGGAATGTTCCATATCAAGGAAGCTCAGAGCTGCCCAATAGGGCATCTGAAAAGGGATTTTTCCGCATTTGTCTGCATAATGTTGGTCTTGTTTTGGAGATTATCCGTAATGTATTCACCAGATAAATCCAGAATCGAAAATATAATCTCAGAAGTTCACAGGAGAATAAGAGCTCCAGTGACCTTCAGACGGTCCATTAAACTTCCTCACCAAAGATGTACACAGACTCTGCAAAGACAAAATAAACTACAATGCTTACACGAAGAATGCAACTCCCAACCTTCTTGTACATATCATTGAGCTAAAGTTTTAAAAATTCATTTTATCTTTTCCTACTGCCAAATTGGAAAAACTGAAACTGAAGCATTCATGTAGAAGAATACCTGTGTTCTCCTAGGCAAGCTAACCCAGAAGTCAAGGTTAGGGATAATCTGAAATATAGAGTCAATGAAAGAATATTCAATCCCAATTGCAGAAAAGTCCCACAAAAGGTGGCTATAATGCTCTAAAAAAGCTCTGTGAATGATTGACAAGGAATTAACATTTTAAAACATCATAAACCATATAAGAAACAAAATCACTAACAGAATGACTGGGTGTGTAATTAACAAGCAATTTCCCACCATTAGAAAATAAGGGACAATAACGAATTTGAGTTTCAGCGTGAGATGCGAAAATTTAGCCATGTCATTTAAGTTACCCATACATAAATGGCAACAAGAAAAGTCCACTATGAACTGCTGACAGAAGGTCATTATGCAATGTTGATTCAAATTACCTCAAAGATAATAATTAAATCAATGGAAAAAAGACCACAAATAACTAACTGAAAAAGGTTTTCTTTTTCTCTTTTCACTTTCTAATCAGAGCAGAGCAAGTATAAGGAAACAATTACGGAGTAGACAATTCACAAAACCTACATGAAATACATGAAGGTTTATACTAAATATATTTATGGTCCCTGAAAATGACATTTTTTAAAAATCAATTCCTGTCTAAATTTTATTTGTTTTAAAATTTATAAAAACTCTGCATTTGATCCTTAACGAGAGGCTATAAACACACTACTTTTGTTAAATTTAGAGACTAAAAACAAATAAAATTTAAATAAGAACTAAAAAAAATCATGTTTAAAAATCAAAAACATATTTAAGACTAAATAAAATGAAAATAGACATACATACCCTACCAAGAAACAGAGTACAAGACAAGTAAATAACAAAAGGACAGGAGAGAACATACATCTATACCACGAATCCCGAGGAAGAAAAATCGGTAAACTATACCAGTCAAGAGATATGCAGCAAAAAGGCACAAAACACTGGAATGAGATAAGATGAAACAACTATTAGTAATTTATCCAAATCACAGCCCCATGTGATAATTAAAGTCCCAGGCATGACAATAAAACCCTTACATAATCAGTAAGGTGCCAAACCACCCCCACCCTCCTCCATGAACATTTATAATGATGGCACAGCCAGATGGGTGCTTTAGCTCTATAACCTGCTTAAGAAAATTACAACAGTAAATAATAGTTGTCTTTGGTTTTAAATTCATATCACCTTCATATTGCCCTGTGTTTTCAACTTATTCCAAGCCATCGTTTATATTCTCGGGTTCCATTAGCTATATATCAATGCAGGGGAATATGAGATTGAATTTCTGTCTACTTTTATCCATTTTGAACCAAAAAGAATTGAAGACATAAGAAAAAGACTCATTATCTCGTGTATTAGAGTTAGAGATGAGAGCTTGTTATCTTAGCTCTGTGCTGCAATTTTGTGGAATCCATCAATTATCTTGTCATCTATATGCAACATCTATAGCTTGAAAGAAAGCATTTTGACTTTGATCTTTTAATTTCACAGTTAAAACTCCAATCAACAAGAATACAGGGACAATCAACATGAGTACAGAACAAAAAATGTCTTCACATCATTGAGGGAAATGGCAGTTGGTGCAGAAAGTAGCAGGAAAAGGACAAAAAAAAAATTTCTTTATTAATCTTTTAACTGGTAAACTAATTCACTGAAAGAGAGAGAGAGAGAATGATAGGATGCCAGCAAGATAAACTAACATGATAATATTAAATAAAAGAAAACCAAAATCAGACGATATACCACACTAATGGAATATGGACAACAATAGCATTTGATAATAAAAGAAAGCCAAAATCAGACGATATACCACACTAATGGAATATGGACAACAATATCATTTGATAATATTATCAAGTTTCTACAAGATAAATGAAAAGGAAAAGCCAACAAATTCAATCACATTCCTAGCTGTTTTAAGAGTTCACATCTCAACATTTCCCAGATTTCCAACAATTGTCAGTGATTTTCAATTTCAAAGTTAACAAATTAAAAAAATACATACTGCTCAAGGACATAAAAGAACTATGTTCGGATGTTGGAAACCTACATTATAGTATCATATTATAACAAACAATAGCAAGGAAGCACTAACTATTAAAGATATCCCAAAATAAAGTACTCACATAATCACAGGCCCCTAATCTCTCCAGAGCTTGCGGTCCCTGTAAGCAGAAGATTGGTAATGAAACTTTCCAATCAGTATTGGGTTAATAATTTCTGGTTTAATAAACTAAAAAAAGAAATTTAAAAAGAACAAAAAAAGAAAAAAAAAACTCTACTTGCACTCCATTTAAATTGCAAAGAACAGACACAGCTAGCGAACAGTTGTACTGAGGGCCACTGTTTGACATTTTAACAATGACACCAGTGTGGGGATTTTTCTTATCTGCCATTGGAATATCATTAGAATCATATATTATCTAGTTAAGTTCATATTTAGAAGCATTATCAAAATCACTTAAATCAAGTAGTGCAAAATAGACAAATTACAAAATGGGAGGAGCATAAATGAAGCACTGAAAATTAGCAAAAGAAAACCATGGATTAAAGCAAATAAGAAAACAGAAACAGAAGGGAAAATTGGCTTACCAATAATATCAACATCTATTTTTGGGCCACGTCCTATGGCTGTGCACACATGATAACCTGCATTTATAACTTTGTTAGAGGATGACAATTCCATCCTACTTAAAATTTCACTCTAAGATATACTCAATAATTGACTTCAATTTGGACACAGTTCATGTATCAAAAGCTTTAAATGGTTGAGCAAGGTAAAGACATAACTCCAAAATTAATTTTCTTGACCTACAGATGATGAAGGGAACATGTTATTTAACATCAACATCAACAACACCTTTAACCCAAGTTAATTGGGGTTGGTGCTAAATGAACTCAATGATAGATACGAGAAAGTTTTTTTTTTAAAAAAAAAAGAAAAAAGAAAGATAAAAGAAAAGAAGGGTGAAAGAATGAGAGGAAAAAAAGAAGAGGAAAAGAACTAAAAAGGGCCCAATCTGGAATATAGAGATAATAACGGGTCTAACCCTCCACCAAGTTTATAGCTTTTCTCCATTCCGTCCTAAGACACACCTTCCACCAATCTATATCTCACTCCATTAAGTCTTGTTTAATTATCTTTTCCCTGGTAAGTTTCAGTCTACCACATAACTAAAAAGGGACATGTTATTTAAACCCTAAAATAATCTCTACTACAGAACGTAGCCACTCTACTAATAATTCCATTATACAGAAGCTAAAACAATGTTTTTTTTTATCATGGATGGATGCATTTTTTCAGATTTTTCAATGAGAAAGTGAAAGAGTGCACATATGAACACAGAAGAAAATGAATTAGTAATTGAAATCAGAAACACATTAGAATATAGGTTCTTCTTATACCAAAAGAAGTGTACAAAAAATGAGAAACAAATGAAAACAAGAAGATAAAATACAAAAAAAATAAAAATTCTTAGCAATAAAACTTGCAGAAATGAAAAAGTTCTGATAATTTTTTCTTTTTCTGCAAGTGCAATTAGCTACTATGAACAAGTTCAGTCATGCTATCACTCAATATTAAAAGCTTTTAAAGTAAATTGAAGCACTTTCAATTCAGCTAACCTAAGGTCCCGTTTGGGGTTGTCGTAAAATCCAGTTTATTATTTTAAAACAAAATATGTTTGGATAAAAGAGAGGTGAAATGGTTTTTAAATCAATTTTAACTCACTTTTGGAAATAGGGAGACAAAAAATTATAATTCTACTTTTAAGTTCTTAGAAACTGCATTGTCTCTTTCAATACTTTCCTCCACCCAGGGACAGATCTAGAGGGGGGTGAGCAAGGGCTCGAGCTCCCCCTCTCTCTTTCCTTAGAACTTTTCATGTCTATACATATATATTTTTAAGTTAATTAGTACAAAATATATAAAATTAATTGTGTATATTGTTATTATAATAATGGTTAATGTTAATTAGTACAAAATTGTGTAAAATTAATTCTATTTGTTGTTTTATTGCAATGACTAAAGTGATAATTAGTGTAAAACTAAAGTGAGAAACTGCCTATGTTGCAAGGTACAAAAACTAAACAAAGCAGCAGTACTGTTCAGTTTTTTCACAACTACCACCAGCATAAAGCAGTAGACACTAGATGCAATTTATGTATAGAAACAGCTAAATTGGAGAAAATAGAAGTGTCAGAAATTCTACCTCCAATGTTGTTTGCCACAAGTGCATTGCACTCCATCCCACAACGTTTTGGCCCTCCACAATCCTAACTCAAACAATAAGACAATCAAATAAGCAGAAAACTTTGTAAAATTATGGGACAATAAATTATTAAATATATTAAATTATTTAAAGATATTCCATGAAATAATTTACTTAATGCAAATTGCAGCAGGACCTTTGAACAGCCTTAAAATCCTACCCGATACCTATCCTTGCAGCTATTTATCATTCATATGATCTACCTTTTCATGTCATCCTTTTGAAGTAGCATCACTTTTATTTTAACAGTGACCATTAGGCACTAGGCTAGACTGACTGATTGTTACTTTTTTAAACTAAATATAGTTTCCAATTAGCTTCATCTTTTGGAACATTAGATTGTGATGCCAAATCATGCTTGACTGTAAAGTAACTAATCTACTAACATATTCTTCCTTTTAAAAAATATAGAACTTCACAGTTATCTGTGGTTGAGCTTCTTTGTTTAAGTGTATATACATGTGAGAGGAAGTATGCATGCATTGAAGCTTCATAGTTAAGTTTCTGTTTATTTATACAGGCTCAGATCTCTGAAATGATTTTTACTATACAATTTTCTAAGAAAGCTTAAAAAGGATGGATAAATACAAAGGAAAATGACTTTAAGAAAAAAATCTTGTACTGAAAAAAATAACAGGAAACAGTATATTATTACAAGACAAGCAACAAATATATGTACAAACGATGTGATTCCATCAACTATTCCTTTATAAAACTAATATCTTTATCCAAAACATAATTAATTATAGAGTATGATCATAATTCATAAATCACGTGTAATTATGATTACTATATGTCACTCAATCGACAGAGAAAAAATAGCTTCACAGAAAAGAGACAAATTTACCCAGCAGTCAGCACATATTGGAGGATCGTGATTGAAAACCATTCCATCGCATAGCTGCTCAAAAAACCGATGCACAAAATTCAATTATAGATCAACATAGCACAAACTTTAAGCTACCTTAAGACTATTGTTTCCCATAAACATATATGCTGTGTTTTGAAAGTCCATCTGTTCATAGAAAGTTCAACTAAAGTGTTTGACCTTGCACAGTTACATATATAACAAACACTAATTCAGTCATTGGAGGACAAAAATGAAGAGAGTTTATTTTACTAGTCAACCCCTACATTAATCCTCAAAATTATATGGGTTGAGCATTTTAGTCCCTAAGATTTCAAAAACCCTTTGTCAGTCCCTGATTTTGCAAAAAGTCATTCATTGTATCCTTTTCAGCTATAATTTTCACTGTCGTTTTACACCAAAAAGACTAAAGTAAATGACGTTTTGTAAAGTCATGGAATAATGAAGGGTTATAAAAATTTCAGGGACTAAAATGGTAGAATGACTAATTTGGAAATTTTCTTGTTTGTTCAGAGTAGAAAAATAAAATCCCTCCCCCCCCCCCCCCAAAAAAAAAATACAGATTATATTCTATATTTATGAATTATGACCATAGACAGATAAATGGACGGAAACTCTACTAGCCAGAAACCATAGAAATAAGTGTGACCTGATGGAGCCAACCTGAAACCAAAGTGTGGTATCGTTTACTGCCACTTTGTAAAATCTACAAACACCAAAATAAATATGAAAAAGAAATCTTCAGTCAGAACTGTATAACTGCGATATCCTTACAAACTATTCATATTTAAAGCTAGTAAATTGTGATATAAGAACCAATGCTACCACCAAGGGTCAAGAGGTTCTATCTCAGTTGGTTGAGCAGGTGCATGAGTTATTGTAAACCCCTGAGACTTTCTTCGATTTCTAGGGATAAAAAAATGATAACACCAAGTGGTGGGGTTTAGGTAGTAGTTTAAATAAGGTCTTAAGTTCAAACCTTACCGTTGTCATTGTAAAACAATGATACTGTCAATGCCAAATCACAATAATAAACCAGAGAATCCATATAACTGTTAAAATCCTAACTTGAAAAACTAAATCCTCCAAACAACTAAATTCCAAAACTCTAGCAAGCACCTTATAACATTAATTAACTAATCCGGGAAATGATTCTAAACATGAATCAAGGAAGAGTGAAATACGAAAATTCAATTAATAAAACAAATTACAGATATATATATATATATATATATATATACATATATGAAAAGGTTATGGAAAACAGAGAAAGTAGAAGAAAAGACGGAACAGCGTTAAAAAAACAGAGAGAGAGAGGGTTAAGGGCAGATCAGGAAGAGACCCGTCTTCGCTGAGGATGCCGTGAGGCAAGTTGCGAATGGGAGAAGAGAGGGCGTAATTGTAGAGCTTGTTTCCGTCGAGAAAAGAGAATTGGCAAGGTGCAGTGGCGGTGGCAGAGGTTAGGTGTAGAAGAAGAAGAAGCGTGAAGAAAGTGACGATGGTGATGCGTTGAGCGACCACTTTCGTCATTGTTTGAAGGGTCAAAATACACGCCTATTTATTCCATTTCATGCTGAGAGTGAAGAAGATGGGAGAAGAAGGGAGGTGGAATCGTGAGATGTGGGGTGCAGGAAGGAAAAGAGAAGAGAAGAGAAGAGAAGAGGGAACAAATGGGCAAACATCTTGTGGGGGATCATTTTAGTTTTTTTTTTTAAAAAATTAATGATGTTTTACAAATTCAATACTAAATTCGTAAATTTTTTCAATCATAGCATTGTTTATAATTATTATTGCATTGAATTTTTATTGTTATTCAAGCTAGGCAGCAATACCCAAGTGAATTGCTAACTGTCAAAAACAATATCTACTAATATAGTTTAGGTTATTTTGATTAATGATATATTTGATTTTTAAGTTAATCTTTTATCTTTTTAAAAGGTTACTTTTATTATTTATTTTGTTTAATTTAATCATTCTTAAGTGGAGAAAAATGAGAAAAAATTAAATAAAAAATTCATATTTAAATGATTAATCACGAAAATCTTAAATAAATTAAAATATTAGATAAAAATGATTAAGTTGAAAAAAAATCAGATAAATTATTAAAAAATTAAAAAGATAAATTACTAAAATAACAAAAAATAAGATAAATAATCAAATTAAATTTAAAAAAATAAAATATCAAAATTAAACCAAAAAATATAAAATAAATAATTAAATAAGTTATTTAGCCTATAGTTTATGGACTCTCATTTATTAAAATATCAATTACTAATAACAATTTCAATAACATCTTTAAATAGGAGTATTTTAATTTATAAATGTTCTCACTAATAATTTTTTATAGGTGTGTACTAATCTTAAACATCTATAATTTATAATTTACAAAGAGCAATAATTATTAAAATTCAAATTAGATATAAAAGATAAAAGTGAGTAGATTTAAAAAACAGAGAATTAAGAAGATCAAATTTATCCATGAAGGTAAAAAGTAGATAATTTGAGTTTTTTTTTTTTGCTAGATGGAGGTGTATTATACTATTATTATGAGAGGAAAATTGTGTATTATTATAAGTATAAATTATGAATTATATTATAATACAGGAGGAGATTTAAAGAAAAAGAAATAAAATAAAAACAATATTTTTGATTAACCCATGAAATGAAATCACCGGAGACAAGGTACAAGTACAACAAGAGGAAGGAGGATGCTAGACACTGAACGGCGGCGCAGCCATGGATTCAGAGTTCCCCAACAAAGCGTTAACGAGCACGCGTTTTTCTGACCTGAATCCGCCACTCTCTGAACCGGTTCTCCAAGCCCTATCACACTCTGGTTTCGAGTTCTGCACCCCCGTCCAAGCCGCCACCATTCCTCTGCTCTGCAGCTTCGAGGACGTCGCCGTCGACGCCGCCACCGGTTCCGGCAAAACCCTAGCTTTTGTCGTTCCTCTTGTCGAGATTCTACGCCGCTCCTCTTCTCATCCCAAGCCTCACCAGGTTCTTACTCTTATTATTTCTTTGAACAATGCAAGCAGTGTGCTATTCGAATTTATAGAATACGCGCATCCCTGAATACTTGTGTCATTGATTTCGACAGAGAGAAATTATTATTAAGGAAATTGTTGAATAGGGTACTGGATTTTAGTCACTGGTGTGTTTGTTAGTTCCAATTTATTTTGTTCAGCTTGACTATAATTAGGTTAAATGTACATTTGTTGTAGGTGCTAGGAATAATTATATCCCCTACAAGGGAGCTATCAACTCAAATATATCATGTTGCACAACCTTTCATTTCAACATTGGCGAATGTTAAGTCCATGCTCCTTGTTGGTGGAGCAGAAGTAAAAACAGACATCAAGAAAATAGAGGAAGAAGGATCAAACATATTGATTGGCACGCCTGGGCGGCTATATGACATAATGAATCGGATGGATGTCTTGGATATTAAAAACCTTGAGGTATGTGTTTCATTCTTCATTTTCAGGTATGGTTTGACATTGTTTATATACATTGGACATGAAGATTTACTGTTGAAAAAATGTTCAAGATTTCTTTTGGCCTTGTTGACAAAATAATATTTGGTTGATGTTGTTGCATCCTGCTTCAGGATCCCTGGTCTTCTATTCTATGTATGCATTAGCAGAGGGACACAGGTTAATCACTTGATGCTGTAAAGTTATGTGATCTAGCTGAAGTTGGAAAAATGTTCCGAATAGAGTATTTGATTTTTTTATTTACTATTTTATCCAGTTGACATTATTATGATTATTCTTACAGATTTTGATTTTGGATGAGGCTAATAGACTCTTAGATATGGGATTCCAGAAGCAGATAACTTCTATTATAACTCTCTTGCCTAAGCTATGGAGAACTGGTCTGTTCTCTGCTACTCAAACTGTGGCTATTGAAGAGCTTGCTAAGGCAGGACTGAGGAACCCTGTGAGGGTTTAAGTTCGAGCAGAAACAAAATCAGAAAATGGTCCTACATCATCAAAACAACCAGAATCTTCCATAACACCTTCAGGACTTCACATTGAGGTAAAACTTATGAGGCATGCTAGCATGCTGCAGGATTAGATGTAGCTTAACAGTGGTTCTTTGTCTTACATTCTTACTAGAATCCATATAGTAAGTTTCATGTACTGCTAATAGATGCATAATACAGTTTATGTTTATCCTTTGCTTATATTGATCTCCTTATCCTTTTGAGTTTGCAGTACTTGGAATGCGAGGCAGATAAGAAGCCATCACAGCTAGTACATATCCTTAATAAGAATCCCTTGAAAAAAATTATAATGTGAGATACACATTGATAATTAATGATGTGATTTGTGCAGTAGAAGAGTATTTTATCATACTCAAAACTTCATTTTGACTCTAATGCAGATATTTCATGACTTGTGCTTGCTTTGATTATTGGGGAGCTGTCCTTCCTTGTCTTTCTGTTTTGAAAGGCTTCTCCTTGATTCCCCTGCATGGAAAGATGAAGCAGGTATAGTTTTGGTCCTTTTGGATGTTAGCATTTTTCAATATCGAAGCATAATGCTCTATAAATAGGCATTGTTCTTCTTATTTCCCATTATTTTGTCAGTGTCTTACCGTTTATATACTTGATTATTTATTATTTTGCCATATAGTCTGCCAGGGAGAAAGCACTAGCTTCATTTACATCCCTTTCAAATGGAATTCTTCTATGTACGGATGTTGCAGCACGTGGACTGGACATCCCGGGTGTAGATTGTATAGTGCAGGTGGCTCTGTGACTTGTAGATAATATTGTCTATTGACTACTGCATTTCAATTTTCATCTTCTTTGGTTCTCTCTCTCTCTCTTGGTTGCTAAAATAAACCATGCATTGTGGTTGAAATGTTTTCTTGTGCGGTATGATCCTCCTCAAGATCCAAACGTTTTCATACATAGAGTAGGTCGAACTGCTCGGCTGGGTAAACAAGGTCATGCTGTTGTCTTCTTATTACCAAAGGTTTGGTCACAAGTATATTCATGTTGTAATGCTTTTGATATTCCATGCAGGATTCTTTAAAAGTGTTGATTTTATTGTAATGTAATATATACAAATGTGTAGGAGGAATCTTATGTAGAATTCCTGCGTATAAGAAGAGTTCCTCTTCAAGAGAAAATATGTGCTGATGATGCATCCAATGTTGTTCCTCAGGTTTGCTCTAGGCCTTTTATAATCTTGTTTTTTTGTTTTCTCATAATATTTGTATTAACACAATAGAAAGATCCTTTGCGTGCTGGTTAATGGTTATTGATACTCATTAGATATATGAACTAATTAATCCTTTTTTCTAACTTCTAATAGAGTAACTAAATAATTAGTGGAAATAAATTCCCTGATACAACATGACGATGCCCTGATTGCCACCAAGGTTGATGCTGATTTTGTTCATTCACTCTTTTATAAGTTTTTTTTTTTCTTTTTGATTGCTTGTTTGAGTAAACTTGCTTACCAGGGAAATAAATTCCCTGATACAACATGACGATGCCCTGATTGCCACCAAGG
>CM023958.1:2003330-2033185 GCA_013407115.1 Glycine latifolia
CTGATGCTGATTTTGTTCATTCACTCCTTTAGAAGTTTTTTTTCTTTTTGATTGCTTTTTGAGTAAACATGCTTACCAGTCCTATATTTATCAAACTGCAAATTGTATATGAAAATCTAACATATTTCAATTTTCCGATAACAACACTATTGATCAAAAAACTTGCTTAAGATTAGTTCTGCTGCAAAAAAAGATCGCGATGTCATGGAAAAGGGAATTAAGGCCTTTGTCTCTTACATCCGTGCTTATAAAGAGCATCACTGTTCCTATATTTTTAGGTGAGTAATGTTTATGAGTAATGTTGCTTTCATTTTATAGTGAAATGTCATCATTATCAAACTTATTATTCTCACTCTTGAAGGTGGAAAGAACTTGAAATTGGTAAAATGGCCATGGGATTTGGCTTATTACAACTTCCTTCAATGCCAGAGGTAAAACACCACTCACTTTCCACTGATGGATTTGAACCAGTTGAAGATATCAATTTGGGGGACATTAAGTACAGGTAAAAACATTTTCATAGCATAACTTTTCTAGTTCTTGGGTAAAAGCATTGTCAAGAACCATTTCTCCCCAAAGCTTAAGCTGTTAGGTGAAAGCTTATGAATAATAAAAATAATTGAATATAATGTCTAACATGCCATAGGAGCCTTTTGGGCTTTAAGCAAAGGCTGGGCCACCTTACCTTGTGCTAAAATTTATCTTTTTTTATTTTGAATAATGGAGATAGAATGTGTCAAACTCTGTCCTGAACACTTGGTCAAGAGTCTCTAATACCATGTCAGTTCGCTACCAAAAAGTCAAGCTGTTTGGTTAAAACGCATCATGAATGGTTTTACATCTAATAAGAGTCAATTGTATCAATGTTACCGTAGGGAATGAAAACCATATATAACTTACTACTGTCTTACTTTATTGTAATACTTTTATGGGGTGGCAATTGAATGAGTGCCTTAATGTGGTTTGTTTGATTTGAAGCTCACTAATGTTGAGGACTCAAGTTGGAACAATATAAAAGCCAATAATAGTTTGGCTTGAGCTAGATTAATTATATATGATATTTATTATATTTTTTAAATTATAATTAAACTTAACTGTATAATTATAGTTTAATAAAATTAAATTATAATTCAAATTGAGGCTGAGCTTGAGTTTGAAAATTAAAATGCAGTCAGAGCTTGAGCTTTGATTTTCTTCAAGCTTCTCCCGAATTTTTATCTGAATTATGAGCGGAAACTGAAAACTCATATTTTAAGCTACTCTGGAAGAGGAGAGGTATTTGGAAACCACTCTTTTGTTTACTTATTGCTACGTGATCTGGATTAAAGGATTATCCAATTCCCCTTTTTTGATCATAGAATGATGGAAATTAATTTCATGTGTTGTAAGATTTACAATTGACTTTAATATGAATGTCCTGGATTCATATTGTCTTTCTATGGTCCTAAATTTACTTTTCCTTTCCCTCTTAGAAACCCATGCTGATGGCTAACTTCAATAATATAGGGATAAATCACGGGAGAAACAAAGGAAGAAGAATCTGCAAGCAAAGAAAGAAGCCAAAGAGAAAGAGCCAAAACCTCAAAACCCGAAGAAAACCCCAAATGCACCCACTGACATGCGGAAGAAAACAGCCCGACAGAGACGTGCTCAGCAGACAATGGAAGACGAGGAAGAGTTGATGCATGAATACCGCTTGTTGAAGAAATTGAAGAAAGGGACCATAGATGAGAATGAATATGCCAAGTTGACAGGCACTGAGGAATTACTTTGAAAGCAAAGTATGCATGCCTGATTATGCTGTTCTGGATATCATGGTTGAAAGCGAAGTAATGAATGGCAGTTTCAAACACCACAATTTTGGCTAGTAAATTACAACATTCTTGCCACATGTGGATCTGTAGGCATCTAATCTAATAATATAAAATTTGTGAATCCATTCTTTGGCATGGCATACATGGACGATGACTAGGGTGGGAAAGGTTAACTTTTTTCCCGCTGTAGGAAACAGAAATATGGTGTAATATGGTACATTAGATATAATTAACTGTTAAATTAATTGGAGACTATGGTGGACATGTTTACACAGAAATAAATTAATAAAAAAAAACAGAATACATCAATAAAAAAAAATTAAAATTCATTGTCCTCCTTCCCTTCGTCTTCTATGTTGTTTTGTCGGCATTGTCGGCGCCACCCACGGTCAAACGCGGCCTCCCTTTGCAGCTTGGTTTTTCTCATAAAAAAACCTTACCCACTGCCCAAAATCCCTAAACTCGAACCTATAGACAAATGGCTTAACACCCACACACCCCAAGATACCTGTTTTTATGTGAAGGAGTACCTTGGAGTAGCACAAGTAAACTGTTTTTATGTTTGTGACCTCGAAGTTCCTTATGACACTTCTAGTCTCAAATTTATAATACAAGTCTGCAGTGTAGATGGGACATTTCAAGAATTGGATGAGTCTACATATTATCAATTGGAGGTTGAAGATCCCTAAATTGTCATTAAAATGTAACACTACTCCAATGAAGGAATGTCCCTAAATTGTCATTAGAATGTAACATTATTTCTCCAATAAAGGAAGATCCATAAATTGTCATTAGAATGTTACATTGGAATTGGACATTTCACGTTTATGTTGCAATAAGTAATACAACCTCTCTTTAAGAGATTATACCTAATAAACCCTTGTTTTAAATTCCATGCTCAATATACAACTAACAGGACCGAAATAGTAGCTTAACTTACATGATGAACTATTTCGAGTTACTTCTGGACATCCTATGGTGATGTAGAGCCAAGTTTTTTTTTTTTTTACAATATAAATTAAATTATCTTCTCATTATATATTATATCTTCTCAATATAAATTAAATTATCTTTTCTTTAAATTTACTGCCCAACAACTCATTTTGATATAAGGTTTGATTTTTTTTAAAAGAAAAAAAAGTTGTTTTTAAATTAAAAAACTGGTTTATAATATTTTAGATTAACTAGACAAGTTTTTAATTTTATTTAAAAAATTATTGTTTTTACATAAGTTAATATTGGTTTCTGAAAAATAAATTTAATATAACACACACATTTAAATACTTTTTTTTTAAAAAAGTTGAACATAGGCTCTATGAAACACATGTATCAACACCAATGCTATTTTCTCGCTAATAATTTGAGTTTTTTTTTATTCGAGGCGTAAAAAATGAACTTTATAATTTATCAACATGTTTAAAGTACTTAATTATCAAAATATTGAATAAATTATCAGTGGTCATTCTATGAAATGACTATGCATATGCGTAGCCAATAATTGAACACTGCAACATTATCTTTGTAAGTAACGTTAAAATGTTTCAGTTTTTTAGACAAAACAGCTTTGTTCGTGTTCACATTGTGATGTAGAAAATTTAGTATCGATAATTGCATTCAAATTCATGGAACTACCATTTTTTCCCACCCCATTCAGGATACACACACACACACCGTGTGAGCTAGTTAAAAAGTTAAAAGGTTAGAGTTTTTGACATAGCAGTTATGTTTCATGCCCACATGGTGATGTGGAAAATTTTAAAGTGGATATTTACATTGCCTCAAATTCAACACGGTGCAACCTTTATTTTCTTCTCATATCACATGTTTATTTGTTTAGCATTGAAGCATCTGAATTCCGAAACAACCTTTGGTTTTGGAAGTATTATCCTATTCCTCGTGCCCTCAAAAGGAAAACCGGGTTCCCACAATCACTTTCTTTGTCTACACAAAAATATAGAATTTCAGATTGATAAACAACAGAGACAGGGACGTGCCTTTGTCTTGTTATGTATTTTAACTTATTATTAATATTCTACTAATTCTCATCTTTTGACTCACTACAAACGTTCTCTGTCCCACTGAAGTTTCAAGAACAACAAGAGGAGACACACTGGCACTTGGTAATACTTTGGCTGTGATTTATGGTGTTAATTGCTGAAAATTGAGTAAAATATCTTGCAGATCTTTCTGGCGGAAGCCTAGTGAAATCCTTGCAAGAAAAACCACAATTGAAGAACCGGACATTCTCTTTGCAACTCCCATTCTTCCTTATACCTGCAGCTGTTACTAGGGCAAAATATCACAAATATAATGAAGTTTTAGACTCACTTGTATATATATATATATATATATATATATATATAATTTTTATAAATAAATAAAATACTCTAAGAAATAACTTTGTTGTGAAAATAGGTTTTATTAAATATTAAATTAAATTAGTTAAATTGAAGTTTATAGGACTCATTACAAATGGATCATAAATTAGTTGATTTTAAAACATTCTCAGATGAATCATGAGTTATTTTTCGTAAAACACAAATCATATTAATTGCAACCATATAAATTATTGAATTGTTGCAAGAATACCGCCATGGCTGGTGCTGCTAACGTTGAAAAGGATAAAATAAAAGAAAATAGTTATGATTTTTTTTATCAGTGAATAGTTATGATCTATGAACATCAAAATGAGATAGCATTTACTGTTGCTTCTTGTTTTTCAAAATGTATCTTAATATGTGTGTATACGAAAATACTTAAAAAGCAAATTCAAGATAATTAAAGATAATGTTTACTGATATAGCATGTGAAGTCATTTTTTAATGTTCAACTAACAGGGCTGTAACATAAATTTCCAAACCATTACTTCAATCTTTCCTATCTGAAACAACTTCTGACACAAACATTGCAGAGTTACAGAAAGGGTCCCCTACTTCCTCCAAAACATAAAGTTCTTCTCTCTATTGATAAAATAAAACAGCCATAAAAGGGAAGCTTAATATTACTCTTGTAATTAAGCAAGGCAAATGATATTACCCAATCCAGTTTTCGTACCAGTTCATTTTTAAGGGAAAAAAATAATTTATTTATTGATAAATTTAAATTTTGCAAATAACATCATATTTTGTACAATTTATCATAAATGAAAAAGAAATATTAATGAAGGACATATTAATGAAGAAGTTAAAAGTAATTTTAATATAAATAAAGTATTCATTATCTTTATTAATTTATCTGTTATCTTTTAAAGTGGACAAATAAAACATAAGAGTGTCTTAGTTTAACAAATTAAAAGATTTATTATTGAAAAACTAAGGCTCCATTTGTTTACCCGGGTAAATAATAACATGGTTTGATTAATTGCCAATATGAATATAATCGTTGTAATATGGTTGTTATATAATTCACGAGATGCATTCAATATATGGCAGTGGAATTTTTTTCTCTTGACAAAACCTGTGTATCCAACACTAGCCAATCAAGCTCTAAATGTCTCTTTCAATAATGCGCTCATGATTGGGGCCATATTTTAATTTAGAAAATGAAAATCTTTTTAATATAATCTTGTTTTCTCATAATTTGTTGTGTTTATCTTTTGAGAAAAATATTAAAGTAACTTTTTAAGTTTTTGTTTTTAATTAGAAAAGCATTTTATTATTTTTTTTTTAACATATTGTTAATTGAAAGAAAAAAAATATTTGCCATTGGTCTGATTTTCTACACTACTCAACACAACAATTTGCTCAAATTACAAGTACAACGTAGTACATAGCAACAAAATCTGATATAGTTAAAAAAAATAAGTAAGTACGTCCTTTCGTCTACCATCATTATTTGAATTCATTAGTTTCCGTAGGGAGAAATGGTCTTTGAGGTATTATCTATAATCCACTAATCATCAAGTGATTGCTTTTCTTTAAAAGGAAGTATGTGCTTAATTACAAATACATTATTTTGATGAAATAACTTAAAAAAATCCCTCGCAAGTTTTTAATAATAATAACTTACCTCAAAATAAGTTATTAACTTAAAGCATGTCTAAGGTAATTAACTTGCGTCATGGACCATGGTTGTTGTAACAAAGTCTTCAAATTAACTTTGATTATGATAAAAAAACAAAAAAATAAAATTAAAGTTCAATGGGTCAATTAGAATCACACGAAACTTTAGAGTTTGGAGGGACCCGACCTAATCCTAAAGAAGGTTCGCCACTGATTAGATTAGAATGGCAGTAGAATAGGATCACTAGTATACAGCTAGATAAAGACAAGAACCGGGCTAAGACAAGGTGGATTCGGCAGAGATAAATTAAATGAATGAAAATTCAAGTTTGACTAGAAAATGTTTCACATTAAACAAAGCTGATGAGGAATCTTTCAAGTTTAACTCAGTTGTTACACCATTTTTTCTCTCTCTCTGAATTTATTAATTAAATAACAGTCTGTTGCGCCCACTATTAGCCTGTTCTGGTTTTCTCTTGAGCATTTAAGATAATAATGTGCTTTGATTTGGACATAAAGTTGTTTAGAGATATAGAAACCCTATACATATAATAGCTCATATAATACGTTGTGCAAATCCCATAAACCAAGCACTTTCTTGCACAGCCCCCGCCCCACCACCACCCCCACCACGTGAAGCTGATCCAAATGAGTAAACCTCTTGAATTATTTTAACGTTTTTCTACTATGATGATTAGAAGATTGTGGTATGCCAAGAAATGGACAACTGAGATATGGAAGTATTTGATAACTTTTGGACAAGAAAGGATAGAGTAATGGCTGAAAAGTAACATGTGTAGTGTAAACAATTGACGAGACACAAAAGGAAACTTAATTTGTGAAGAATACGTAAAAAAATGTGAAAATATCTAAGAAAAAAGAAGTTAAAAGGGTCAAATAGAACATCTCTTATTTTCTATTTCTTTTTAGTTTTTAATACTAGAAACTTTCTTAAGATTTTATTATAGACTTAAATTTTCTATTTGTTCCTGATTTTGGTTCAATATTATTTATTTCATTGCACCAAAGTTCCTAGGCTAAATAAGGATTGAAATTATGGCCAATTTATAAATATTTTCTTCTCGTGTAACATTTTTTATATCACACTTATCCAAACACTTTTTTATACATGTTAGAGAGTTTTTATTGGATTTAAAAAAGAATCTTATGATGTATCTATTTTATTTTTGTGGGGTGATATAAAAACATGAAAATCTAAGAACATTATGAACTATAAATACTTAAAGTATTTAATAAAGAAAAATAATGAAAAAATGAGATGCTTTGTAAGAATTGTAAAATATCTTATAAAATGGATCATTAATTCTTTCTGAATGGTATTTTATATTACCGGAGGGAATATTTCATTTCATTAAATATGTTACCAAAAGAAAAAGATAAATATACAAATGTTTTTTTATATGCTTGTGTGGAGTCTTGATCGATCAACAAATCATTATTCTCCACGTTTTTGCATATCAAATATAACATAAGTCTCTGCTGACAGAGTGACAGTTGTATCCTTGTCATGATCTTGGCATAACGCTAAAACTACTTTTTACTTCAGATTAAAAAAATATCGGTAGCTATAGTGTATTGCAACAAAGGGGGTGGAATGAAGAGAAAACGATCGATGGTTATGACCTGTGAATGTGATACTAATGACGATGGGGATTGTAAAAACCAAATGTTGGAAACGGTGTCGAACAATGTCAGGAATCTCATACAAGTCCCCTAAGTTATAACAAGCTAGTTTACACGGTCTAAGCTTAAGCACGTAAAACTTACATTTTTTATTAGTCACTTTGTAAGTTCATACAATAAGTTGATGTATGAACTAGTGAATCAATGTTATCCTAGACAATATAAAACTTTGTCTCGACCATCAAAACTACAACACTGAAAACAATAGTTTCCTACACGTAGCCATGCCTAGTAACATGTTGGTGCCTGGTGCCACTATTAACTCATATTAATAGAGATGAAAATATAATAGATTAGTCATCAGAGATTTATTACCTAACTTACATTAATTCAGATTAGGAATGACAACAAGATTAGTGGGTTGTCCATCCCCCCTTCCACGGTGAAGCATTTATTTTTTGGTGGCTTCTACAATAGTTTCGACATATCATTGCGCTCTACCCAGTAGTTTGGAAGTGTCTTCTCACTCTATTACTTTTATGTAAAAAAAAAAAAAGGCTAATAAATTTACATTTATATACAATATTTTTTTATTTGGACATTTATATACAATATTTATAAATTAGGTACTTAAATAGATTTTTGGTTGAGATCAAATTTTTAAGAAAATCAGGTAGATTTTTAAAAGGGTTTATATCAAATAAATAGATTAGTTTCAAACTATTAATTTAGAAAATAAATCAAACTCAAGTATTATAAAGTCTAGCTTAATTCAATTTATTTTTGTCCAGATTTAATTTTTCTAAAATAATATGTATGTAGTAGAAAAATTTGAGTTACCAATGTTAATTTAAAGTAAATTAAATGTATAAAATATTTTAATTCAAATTATTGATTAATGTATTCTCATTTCTCACTTAATCACTTTACTCATCTCTTTATTTTAAAGAAATTAAAAATCCTACTCACAACTTTTCACTTCTCAGAAAGGTTAACACTTTTTTACCCCTAATCTTCAAAAGATTGCCGATATAAATTAAATATTTAAATAATTAAAAATACCATCCCTGTCTAATAGAAAAATTAACATTGATTTAATCCATAAAATATAATAGTTTTTACTATTATCCTAAAAGAGTAGTTAAAAATAAATATAAATATTAAAAAATAATATTTACTATCATTAATATGTTTCTAATATAATTTTTAATATTTTTATTTTTAAATTATTTTTCATTATTCTTATAACAGTCGAAAATATAAAATGTTCTCAAACGGAGAATGGCACGGCTTTTCAGGGTGTTGAAGGAAATCTAAGTAGAGGTCCACAAAAAGAGTTTCAACACTTATTCCTACTTAAAAACAACAAAAATACAATTCTAGTGGAAAAACAAAATGATTTTATGTTTGCCAGACTTGTGAGTTGTCTTTCAATTACTACATGAGATGGTAAATTTATAATTAATTATCAGAATGTTTGCCATTTTAAAAAAGACCACCGACCCTCATCTGAATGCATTAATGATCAAGCATCTCAATTATTAGTTTAATGGGTTAATTACTACAGTATTAGTACTAATTAAGAACACTCTATGTGACTTCGATCACCGGTACCTAATCGCGTGCTAGAGTTGACTCCAAAACTGCTTTTCTCTGTCTTAACTTAAAAAAAATAGTTTAGAAGTTCAGAGAACTTTCGATGCTTCACATATGTATTTGGAATATAAGAGGCGGCTAATAACTCTTTAACATGTTTTTTCTATTATATTTTTTATTATTAGTTAATATTTATTAAATAAAAAGGAAGCTTTACAAAAAAATTATAAGGGTGTGTTTGGATGAGAATTTTAATTGAAGAAATTAATTTATCAGAGAATAAAAAATTCTTTAATTTAAAATTTATTGTTTGAATATATTTATACGAAGAATTTAAATTTTTGGAATTTTAAAATAAAATTTTAAACAAATAAAAATGTGGAATTTAAATTTCATTCTAAAATGTGAAAAATTGAAATTCTCTTATTTTATAGAAGCTCTACTACACAACTTTTTGCTCCGTCTCCATCGCCGATGAGTACTCCAACCTCTGCTACTTCCACAACACCTACCTCCGTGCATGAGGTTCAAAATTTTTAAAATTGAAGAAATTCAATTTCTTTATTCAAACACAACATTTTAAAAATGAAGAAATTTAATTTATTTATCTAAACACATAATTTTGAAAATAAAAGAATTTTAATTGATGCATTTTAATTTTCCTGAATTTTAAATTCCCTGAAATTTTAAAATGCTTCGTCCAAACATACTCTCTAATAATGTTTTATCGCATATTGTGTATGAAAAAATTCTGTCTAAATGATTTGTAAAAAGGGACAAAGAACTCAAGCATTTGCATTCAAGAAACCATGTCATGTCCAAAAATGCTATCTCTTGAGAGAGAATCATAAATTACATTGCTAGAAGAGGCATAGTTGAGGTACTGAGGGAGTTCATTTTGGAGAAGGTAAGATTTCTGATCTGGGTCTTCCATTTCTGGGTTTGGCATCACTGGCTCCTGTTGCATCTGGATGCAGAGTATCTCTGCTTGAGCCACTGCAAGCTGCATTTGAAGCTCAGAAACCTGGTTTTGCAGATAGGATATGGCTCCAACACAACCATACACCGGGTCCCGAACTCTTGCATGTGCTTCATACACCAAACTACTCACAGCATCTTCTCTCTGGTGAACCGGAAGTTCCTGAAGCAATTAATACATCTTTACATCTTAGAATTTGGATTTGAGCGTAACTCAACTTCAAAAACTAATTCACCAAGTAAGAGTTGTGTCTTACTAATACTATTTTGATCATTTTACTAGTCGACGTGGGATTTCCATTTTCCAGTAACATAACAGAAGATATGAAGAACCATTTTGAACCAAAAAAGTTATCAAATCCAAGAAGCTAAAAATAAATCTAAATATGCCACTTTTTTCATTTCACCTTTCATAGTAAAACAAAACAAGCTAAGGAGGCATTGGTAGTGTATGAGATACCTGAAGCATTTTGCTAACATTGCTAGCACCAAAAACCTTGTGAACTAAGGCGAACTTTTGAGGATCATTGGAAGGGAAATAGGGAGCAAAGATGCAGTCCTTGGTACACCTGCGTCTCAGCAGCTTGCATGAAGCACATGGAGAATTCCCAGCCATTTTGATTATAGAAAGGGAAAAAAAATGGAACTACAAAAATTCTTTGTTTGTGAGTTAAAGCTTAAAGTATAAAGCAGGAAAACAGAAAGTTAGGAACACAAGGCAACTGAACTTGACAAAATGAGAGACAAAGAGTGTGTATTTATAATGGCCAACACCGTGTGAAGCTAGCCGCTAGCTTTTTGTGCACATGTGTGATGTGAGTATCACTTTCAAGTATCAATCAGACTCAACTTCTAAAGATTTTTTATTTTCTTATCAAATAAATTAATGGATTGGCTTATTTAATTTCCTATGACAAGGTGATGTGTAATTTTAACATAAAAGAATTCATTACTCATTCTTTCTGAATTTTATTATGTATTACACTTATATATTTTATGTCTGCATTTGGAATAGTAAGTGCTTTGTGGATATTTTTTCACAAAGGACCAAGTTGTACAAGTGGGCAATTGGGTACACGTATTCAATGTTGATTGGAGATTACTCATTAGGTTTCTTACGAGAAATTCTGCATCACACTCACTATCGCAAGTTGCTTATTGCAAGAGGGTCCAAAAAGGCCTTGGGTGTCCAGATCGTTCGTGAACAATCCTGATGACATAGGCTTAAAAACTGTAGTCTTACCATATTTTTCTTAACAATATTATACTAGAAATAAATTTAATCACCAAAAAAAGACTGAAAAAAAATTCTTTTTTTCTCATTCCCCGTCCTTTTTATTGATTTAAATATTGTTGTCTTTTACATATGTCACACATATCTATTTTTTGAAGTAAAATTCAAGGTGCTCCTCTTATAGTATATATTGGCTTGGCTTTGCACACAACATATTTTTAACAAAAGTTTTTATATTAAGGAAATCTAGTTTAGTTAGTTAAACAAGGTGGGTAAGTTATTATGAATTCTTTGATATTCAATGGACAAAAAAAGGTTTTATGGAATAGATCAAGTCTCTCACTTAAACTCTTTTCTTATTTATAGGTAACATGGCATGTTTCTCTAATTATCCCAACCCTCAATTAACTCTAATTACTTTACTAACTAACTATGGGGTTGCCTATCAATATTTTGTTTAATTTTAAAACATTATAAACTGCATTATAAAATATTTGAAGAAAGGACTTCATCATTCATAATGTTATGTTTGATAGGGTGAAAGGAAGAGAAAAATAATTTGAATCTCATGCAGGTTTTACACCTCTTATATTCTATTTTAATTTAAATATATCTCCTCTACTTTCATCCTCTCTACCAAAAAGGGAGTTTTATCCTACTCGAAGTCTTGAACATAACTTACTTCTTATGGAGAATCTCTTTGACCTCAAAACAAAACAAAAAACATTAGTACGTAGTGGATACAAATACAAGTATATATTGATATTTATTATTGGATATAAATACAAGCATTATTCTTTTTACCTACATAGGTATGAATCTATTAAAAATGAGTTATTTTAAAAAAAAATGTGAATATAAATGTTTCAATATATTATTCAAACTCTACCCCTAATTGAACCATCATTATCCTTATAATCAAACTCTATTGCTAGAGTAAATGGTGCTCGGGTCAAGACTGCCTTAAGGCAGATGAGGTAATCGCCGGAGGCCTTTAGGGCATGTTCAGTAACCTTGGGGACGTGATCAGCAGAAGCAGAACAAGCTTGCTTAATTATTTTTAGAGGAGGATACCGTCCAATGGAGGATTAAAAAAAGGATGTTGATAATCTTTTACTTTTTTACATTTGAGTGTATTAAAAAAAAGATGTCCTAAAAATATTGTTTAAGAAATTAAAAAATTATTAAAAATCATATTAGTGCATTTAAAATCCATTGGAGAAGACATTTTTACGTATTTCAATCAAAATATTTTTCTTTTTACTTTTTTAACCGGTGTTCTTAAAACCTTAGTTAACATTTACCTTAAAAATGCTAATAAAAGACATTGATGCCTTATTAATTAGAAGTATTAAAATAAAAGATTGATTCTTTTTAAAATGTATATAATGTTTATAATATATTATTGATAATATTTAATATATTATTGATAATATTTGTAATTAGTGTCACAATTAAAAGTAGTTTTTTATAAATTGAAAATGAAAATTTCCATTTGAAGTCAACAATGTCATAAGATAAAATTGAATAGATTATCAAAGAGTAAAATATTATAACTAAATAATTATAAAATTTTATATATAATTTTAAAATTTTAAAAGTTAAAAGTTAAAAGAATAAAAAAAGATAGATATGAATTCTATTTAATTAGAATTTAATTATAAAAAATTATCTCAAACCCTAAAAATTTTAGACATGTCTAATCACTGTTAAAAGTTAGAACTCCAAGAACTGAAGAGAAAACAAAATTATCTTGTGGCACATTATAATAAGAGGATTCGGGACCCCATGGGAAGATAAACCAAAGGTTATCGTCGGCGCAGCTAATGGTTGTAAATTGAAATAGTGACTAGTGAGGATTGGCTAATGTGGTTTCCACGTTGTTTGACTTTTAAACGAGTGTTATAGCCTGTTTAGTTGTGCTTAGTTTTAGAGTATAGGACTAGGGTTTGTAAGAACCAGGCCAATACGAAGAAATGAAGCTCAACGTGGATGTTTGTTAGACATACCCTTACAAACACTCACGTGAATACACACGTTAACATTACTTTCTCTTTATGTAGTTGTGCGCATATTTTGGCTCAATTCAATAATTTTATATAAATCAAAGGGAAATAAATGCCTTGTGTGCACACAACTATATAGTATAAGGACACTCTATATTGGGTGTTATACATATTGTTATGGATAGCAGATATAGGTCCAATTAGAAAAGAGGCCAGTAAAACTAAGTCAGTTCTATCCAATCACTCAACAGCACAATATCATAACCGTCAGAGATAGTGATAGTCATAACAATATCACAACCACCACTATTCAGTTAGCCAAGGATCTCGGCCGAAGATCGTGGACATGAACCACTATTCCACTAATATCTAGGTTAGTATTCATCAGCCTATAAATAGGAGTATCTATTTAGGTTAGTATTCATCAGCCTATAAATAAGAGTATCTTCCATGGAGAAAGGTACACACATTCTGACTATCTCTTTTCCATACACACATAGTATACACTGCACATCAATTGAGCATCCTCAGAGAGAGAGAGTTGAATCTCATATTAATCACCCAATAACCCTTGTTGGATATTCATGTTCTTCCCGAACGGAACACATACATACATATATATAAAAGTGACCAGCTTAATATATAACTTTGCCACGAGTTAAGCTACACATGGCAACTAATGAATATAATAAACGTCCGGCCAATTAATTATATATATGTATCACACATTATGCATGCATGTGACACACATACATAGGAATCATTTAGTGAATTTGTGAGAACTCAAGAAAACCTAAATTCCTGTTAGTTCTCTAGTTAACTGAAACTTGTTAAGAGTGAGTTATGATCAGTGGCGGATTTATGGTTGTTTAAGGGTGGATAAATACAATTCCTATTTTAATAAACTCATATGTATTTTTTTAAAATTATATTTTATACTCTTTAATTTTATGTGTTTAAACCATCTAACTTATTATCATATGAGGATAGATAAATTCATCCCCTTATTTTAAGAAAACCAAGCATATTTATCTTGAAATTTTATATTTTGCATCCCGTATTTTTATGTGTTTGAATATCTTCCTCATTTTTATGTATTAAAATTATTTTTTAAAATAGTCCACTAAACTCAAATCTTAGATCCGTCACCGGTTACTATTAAAGTATATTGAAATGAGATTGACCGTTTCTCAAATCTGATGGGATTTTAAACTCATACTGGTTGGTAATTGTTCTAAAAATGGGGATCTCTTGTTTTTTTTTTTTGTTTTTAAAAAAAAACTTTATCTCCTTAATCTTTAAATCTTTAGGTAACTGTACGTTAATGTATTTGCTTAAGGGTCGAGTTTTCAAGAAACATTTAGAAAATTGGCTGAATATCGGGTGATAAGTCAATTTAGAACCATGAGTCTAAAATACATGTATAACTCAGTCAAAAACTTGGAAGATATATTCACAAGTCTCAACTCAAAGAGGCGAATGAGGATTAAAAGATTTTTTTTATTAAAAAAAGCATAATAATTGGCATATATCTTGTCTAAATCCGAGAGGGAAGAATTAGTATATGATAGTATGATTGTTTTAATTTGAAGTGATTTATCAACAAATTGGTTTGATTCTTAATTACCCAGAAACTGGAGTCCATTCAATTCATCTAGGCTAGCTAGTCTTCGCCCATAGTTTAGCATGTTTAGTGAACGGTTTTGGTTTTCTTCGTTTTCTTGAGTCAAGGGTAATTTTAATAGTACGATATTAGATCTTTCATATCAAGGAAAATTCTGCCCAATATGAAGCACATACATCAGAACCTCGTCATATAATAGATTTTATTTTTAACAAGTTGGAAAATAGAGAGGACTAATCTCGTGAGCTATGATTGTATCATTATCGACTTAGGCCCGCGTTATTTTTTAGAGACACATTCAAATATTCGTATGTATGATAATCAGATCATAATTAAAAAATAAAACATAAGTAATTCAATGTTTTTATTTCCTTTTAAAAAAATCAATGTTTTTTTATTTGAAGTTAGAAAAAATAGTTTATATAAGAATTCTAAAAAATCACAAAAAGATTTTATTTATTTATTTAAGTTTTAACGAAGCACTTTTTTTTATATAACTAAGACCCGCCTTGTAGGCCTCGTGACGAAGATATGTTTTCTAATGAGACTTTAAAAAGAGTCCGAGAAAAATGAGGGATAAAAGAAGAGAAATTAAGATGAATAACATTTGTAGGAAGTATACATATGCCCCTCTCACGGAATGTTTTCGTCTCTTACTAATTGATAATTTTTTATTTACGCACTCAGATTTGGATTTCATTGCTGCGTTAATATATAATTAATTAATAGCTTCCATGCATGCATTTGTATTAATTAGGGCTGGCTAGCTTGCTTAGGCGGCCTCTACTATCATGGTAATTAAACTTCACACCCTATATACTCTATCTTGTTTAGAAGAGTGTTGACGTGTATCGTCATTGTATCGTCGCTTCTTTTTTAATTCATCCCAAATAGACATGTAAGTGATGGGACAAATTGTAGCCACACCATTATTTTATTCTCTTCTAAGCAACCACACGAGATGAGTTTCATTTCTCAATTTTGACCTCCCATGTATTAATAAGTTACTCTTGGTAAGTTGTTCGTATATAGATCTACTTTGATTACTTAAACTAAGGAGTTGATAACTTGATACAGCATTTTTATGGAAGCAGCTCATATATAGATCTAGTTTGATTACTTAAGCTAAGTAGACACTAATTAGTTTAGGGCTAAATTATATTTTTGATTTTTTATAATTTTTAATTTATGGTTTTGACTACTTTATTTTATTTTTTTACTTTTACAATTTTGGTTTTTTTATTTTAAAAATTTATAATTTTGGTTTAATTTTTAATTTTTCATACATTTATTTCTTTTATTTTATTTTAATTAATTTGATTTTTTTCTTATGATATTTTAAGTAAATATATTAGATTTAGGATTTAATTGTACTAAAATAAATAAGTAAACTATATAAAATTAAGAATTAAATTAAAATTGTGAATTTTATAAAAAGTGGAACCAAAATTAAGAGGAAAAAAAAAGAAAGTCAAAATCCCATATTAAAAAATATAAAGAAATCAAATTTATAAGTTAGTCATTAATTTATCTATAAATGTTTAGAAATTTACCATAAATAAATTGGTACTTCTAGATCAGATAATCCCTATCAAACTATCTTTGTCTAATGTTAACTTAAATCATGTTAGCAATATATATACCAAAGATAGAGTTGGGATATGTGTCATTATGTAATTACCTCCAATCCTATGGGGACTTTACAAGAATTAAGCAATGGGTTTGTTTGCTTTCTATTTTTTTTTTTAAAAAAGAAAAATACTTGTTTGATAATAATAAGTTTTATGATTTTTTTTTATTTTTTTTAAAAGTCAAAATATATGTAAGTTTTTGAACAGTGATTTGCAAAGCCGATTGGAGCTTTTGCTTCTTTGTGCTGTTCATTTTGATATATTATTTTAATTTCCAAAAACCACTATTGAAAATTTTGATTTATAAAATAAAATTTTAAAATTAAACAACAAGAATGCGATAAGAAAATTTAATTAATTTAGTATTAGTCGCTTGGTTTCTATGGGCCCCCTTTTATCAGAAGTGGAACCCCTTTGTGGCACTCTGGCTGACCTTGCAAAGGTTGTTTTTGCGTTAAATATAACCGGAAATGATAAGTGTTTTTGGTATATTTTATTTTTTCTTTCTTTTCCTTTCACTCTCAATTTTCCTCTCTGAAATCTTCACACCACCATGGCCAAGAAGCAAAAGCTTCAATCCTCCGACCCCGAACCATCGAAGTCAGATCACACTCGCAGTCAATCAACCAATATGTTCGGTCATGCCTTAGTGAGATGCTGATGCTGTTACAGTGAGTAGTGTTAGTAAGAGCCATGTGAGGATGTGCTGTTTATGAGCGTGGAATGGAAAGTCTTCCACCATTGTTTGGAAGTAAACCTTGTTTTTATTTTATTTTTTATTTTGTAATTAATCAAACACAAAACACAAAACATGAAAAAAAGGACAATAGTAATATTGATTATTAGAAGAGGACGAAGAAGAAAAATAATAAACCAGTAATGAACAGTAATTTGCAAAGCCGATTGGAGCTTTTGCTTCTTGGACATGGTGGTGTGAAGGTTTCAGAGAGGAAAATTGAGAGTTAAAGGGTCAAAGGAAAGGAGGGAGCAAACCGGAAAAAGAAAGAAAAATAAATTATACTGGAAACACCTACTTAGTCCTACTATAACCAGTTTTATTTCTGGACGTGGCTAGCATGGACCAGTAAAACATATGATCCATTATGGACTAGTAGTTACCACTAGATTTCTTTTAAAATATTCGATGGTTTAGATGTATCACTTGATACCTTTGATATAGTTTTTTTAATATTTTATTTTAAACGAAGTTTACATAAATGTCCTTTTGTAGTTGACAAAATTACTCCTCTTCAGTTTGTCTTTTCTGTTGCACTCTAAGGGCAAGAAGCTTTTCTTCATCACCAACAATTCCTGGAAATTGCAGATTCAATATGTTGAAGAGTTCTGATGATTGGGAATTTTCGTGTTACAAGTTTGCTCTTTGTTCGTTCCCTTTCGATTTGAACTTTGATGTTCTTTAAATTGCAGTAGTGTTTGAACCAAAGCTAGTTTACCTTTTTTGATTTGTGGTGGGGGAATGGGTTTCCTATTGGTTAAGATGTTTGTGTTGTTGGTTTTTATTTTGAATGTGGTCTATGTTTGTTTTGAAACTACCCACTAACAGATTATCTCAATATTTTGGCAAACAAACTTGAACATTTTGGCAAATAAATTGAAGATGAACAGTGAATTAAAAGAAAAAAAAAAAGCACATTTTCTGCAGTTGCTGGATTTCGAACCCACACCATTCAATTTGAAAACTCTATACGAACCGCTAAGCTATTACACTATTCTTGTTATTTAATCGCTTTTTCTGATTCTTATATGGTTATGTATGTCTCTTATATTAAAAGCTTATTAATTTAATTTATGTTACTCATAATTTATTTATTAATGCAATAAATTTCTGGAATTACGAGTAATGCGTTTAAATTATTTATTTAAATTGTATGTTTATTTATGGAATTAGCATACAATATTATGTTAAATAATTTATTCACAAATGAACATATTGAATAACTATATGCAATGTTATTTCAATTTATTTACATTATTAAGGATGTTATGTAAATATTTAGCTCTTATTAAGAATTGATTAATCTGAATGATTGATTATTTAATTTTATTGTTTATGGTTAATTGCAATAAAATTAATTTTGGAAATAAGAAAATATTTTGTGACCTTTATAATTTAATTGATTAAAGCTTAGCCACAGCAACTTTAATTATTTAAATTATATATTAAGAGCATCTAGATCACGTAAGGTAAATAATATTAATTGTAATTAGTCATATATAATATAATAGATATTATCCCACAGGAATTTCTATTATAGTTTAATATGATTAATTAGGATAAAATATTAAATTATATTTCTTGACTTGCCACAGGAATCAGGAAACATAACGAAATAGTTTTATCATGATTTTACATGAATTTAATTGAATTAAAATTTTAGCCCACAGGCAAATTTTATGTCGCTAAATTCATAATTAATTTTAGCATGACTTACATTGGTAAATCATGATACATTATTATTTTATTTTGTCTCAAATCTTAATTATAAGCATATAATTTTGCAGTCATACAACCTATTAACTCTATTGAAGTTCCTGAACTAAAAGGGGATAACTACCCCATCTGGAAGGAAAGAATCCTCTTGAACTTGGGATATATGGATATTGACTATGCTATCAGGAAACCTGAGCCACCAGCGATCACTAAGAACAGTGAGCCAGATGCGGTGAATCTTTATGAAAAATGGGATAGATCCAACCGTCTTGTGTGTCATGTTCATTAAGACTAATATATCCGCTGGTATTAGGGGTTCAGTTGAAAAATATGACAATGCCAGAATACTCCTAAAGTCTATTGATGAGCAATTTGAGACTTCGGAAAAGGCATTGGCCAGTACCCTAATCATGAGATTCTCTACCATGAAGCTCACTGCCTTGAAGGGTGTGCGTGAGCACATTATGCAGATGAGGGACATTGCAGCTAAGTTGAAAACCTTGGAGGTGGATATGTCTGACAGTTTTCTTGTCCACTTTATTTTGAATACTCTCCCAGCACCATATGGTCCCTTTAAAATATCCTACAACACACATAAAGAAAAATGGTCTATTAATGAACTTATGACCATGTGTGTTCAGGAAGAGGGAAGGTTGCAGATGGAACAATGAGAGAGTTTCTTGCTCACAATGGAGAAAAGGGACAACAAGAACAAGGGAAATGGTAAAATACCACCCCAGAGTGGAATTAAGAAGGAACCATCTCGATGCTTTTTCTGTAAAAAGAAAGGGCACATGAAGAAAGATTGTTCTAAGTTCAAACAATGGTTTGAAAAGAAAGGTATATCTATCTCTTTAGTTTGTTATGAATCTAATATGATAAACATAAATCATAACACATGGTGGATTGACTCTGGTTCTACAATCCATGTTTCAAATACCTTGCAGGGTATGGAAAACCTAAGGAAGCCAATGGGAAGTGAGTTATGCATCTATTCAGGAAGCAAGATGAGCTCACCTGTTGAGGCTATTGGGACCTGCAATTTGATTTTAAACAGTGGTTTTGTTTTGAATTTGGAAAAGACCTTTTATGTTCCTAGTTTTTCTAAAAACTTAATTTCAGTTTCGAGACTAGTACCTTTTGATTATTCCTTTACATTTTATGAGACATCTTTCAATTTGTTTTATAAATCTAAGTATGTTGGGAATGGTGCATTGTCTGATGGACTTTTCTATATTAATTTGCAAAATGATACCACTTACAACGCTATGTGTAACACCCCAATATTTTATTTATTGAATATGGATTTAGGGAGATATTTAAGGACGATTAGAAAATTATAATTCACTATCTAGAAAGATTTTTAGCACTTAATACACATTTTAAAATAAAATTCAACTTGAGCTATTTTAGTTATTAGAAAATTTTATAAAAGTGATAAACATAATCCTAGGAGTTTTCTTGTAATTATAAGGTAAAGAAATTTATTTATTAGGATGGATTAGTGAGGCTATAAATTAAAAATCAACAAGTAAATACAATTATGCTACTTAAAGGAAACAAGTGTATTATGGAGTGTTGGAGCTAGGCTAAACCGTATGATCAAAGATTAAGGGAAAGGATGGAGTTATCTATGCCATTAAATTAACTAGGAAACAAAATGACAAAGCATATGGCACAAAAAAAGAATGGCCACGGTGAGAAGAAGAAAAGAAAGCACAACATGTATTATTTGGACCAAGGTGGCTACGGACAAAAGAAGAAAAAATCTGAATAGCTTTTGCATGAATGAAACTTACGTGGAATAGCCAAGAAATAAAGAGGGGTGGGCCAATTCAAAGGAAAGAAAAGAAAGCAAACAAGTGGCAAAGCTTGAGTAGATTTTTTTGAGACAAATGGAATCTACAATTAATGCAAGGAAGTAAAAATCAAATTGACTTCCTTCTCCAAAGAAAAATCTAACCGTGCAGATTTTTGTGGATGGGGCCAAGGGATTTGAGTTCTACCAATAAGAATCAAGTGTAACTATATAAGGAAAGGTGCAACAGAATTTTGGGGGAGCATAAAGAAAAGAAACCGTGCAGCTAGCCCCACCACCTTTGAGCTATTGTTTTCAAGCTTTATTTGAAACCCCACTCTAAATACTCCACCGTACACACTTCCCTCACATTAAGCCATCATTTTCATTCACATTCCTTAAGGAAAGCAAGGTCACGTGGAGTTTGGAATCAAGGAGCAGCTGGTGTTTTTTAAATACTTGAGGTATAGGGAGGTTTGATAAATGAAATTTAAATACTTAGCTATATTTAAAATCACTACTTAATTTAGTAAAGAATCAAGTTGATAAATTAAAGAGAAATAGAAAATTAAGATGAGTATTATGAGATAAATAAATTTAACTTATTAATTGATGCTTAATGGTTTAAATTTTATTTTGGAAGCTATCTTGATTAGATGATGGTATAGATGATTTATTTTATCTAGTAACATTTCTTGGATTTTATGTTGCGTATATATTTGATTAATCATTTGTTATGGTATTTACCTATTCTTCTAAATTATTTATTTTAGATAGTCTTTTTACTAATTAGTTTGTATAGATGTAATACTTAATAAATCATAGATAAAATATACTTCAGGTTCCTTAAGCTAATTTATTTTGAAATGAACCTCATATAAGTTCTAACTATTTCTTTTGCTATTATCTCTTAAGAAATTATTTTGGATGTTACTTGATTTATTTTGAGTTATTTAATTTTATTGTTGTTGTCATAGCTATTCTAATTCAATCAAGAGGATATATTTATTTTGAAGTAAATGATTAGAAATTTAGTTCTGTGAGGTGTGATGAAACTGTATGACAGTTAATATAATTTGAATATGAGTTTTGTTGACAGTATATATTTGGTGTTAAAAATCATTCTCTGTGATGGTATGAGGATAAGATTGTAACATTGTGATGTTGTGATGAGTCTGGGATGAAGGCCCTGTGAAAATGACTCTGTGATGTTAAAGGATGATGAAAATGAAATAATAAGGAAATAAAATGAACCAGTGATGCATTTCATACGCATATACCCAGTGGGGTATGAGATGATGATGATGAGATTGTTAGATCTCATGAAGAGGAGTGTCAGATAACTAAACTGAGTCCATATAACTAGGGGGTAGACGCAGTGAGGACCACACCACCATGATGATCACATGGATGGGAGTGATAATCCTACGCGCCACTGAGCTACCCTGACCGGATGGATAAGTTCGTTCCACTATGGTGAGGGTGGGGTTATCTGACAGTGGCCACAATTATTTAGACGTTGCTGAGATCTCAGTCATGCATCATATAATAAAGATGAGCATGCATTTTCTATGTGTTGTGAATAGAAAAGAAATGATTTAACTTATGTGAAAAAAAAATATATATATATATATATATAATAACCGTTATAATAAGCCTTCTGTATTTTATTTAGTGAGTACGTAAATTTAATATTGTCGTATTTAATATTTTGCGTGTATTTAAATTTTGTTTATCATGACTTACCTTATTTTGTGTCTTGTGGTTGACACCTGTGATGACCCCAATTATTTGGGCGAGCAGAGGAACAGTGAAATGGAAGTTGTACAAGAAGATTTGGTGAAGACTATTGTGATAATTCTCTGTGTGCATGTTCTCTACTGTGCTCTGTATTATGGACTGTATGGATTATATGGACTGTTTGGTCTGTTTAAGCATCAGACTATAAACTGGTAATATTGGTTTGTATGGCAAGTATGTGTGAATGACTTAAACCACGATATTTAGATGACGCGTTAATGTTTATATTGTTAAATCATTTCCAAAATTAACAAGAAAATTATTTGAACCTTTATTCTTCCTGTTTTCAAAAAAAAAAAAAACCCGAAATTTTATAAAATAAATATGAATTAAAGCGAAGTAGAAGCGGTTGTTTCACTATGCATGTTAATGTTGGCATGAAACGATGTGTTATGAATAAAGATTCCTCTATGTTGTGGTACCGGAGATTAGGACATATCTCCATTCAGAGAATTAAGAGATTGGTAGATGATGAAGTACTTAGTACTCTAGATTTTACTGATTTTGAAACTTGTGTGAACTACATAAAGGGAAAGCAGACTAACAAGTCAAAGGAAGGTGCCAAGAAGAGTACCGAACTATTAGAAGTCATACATACAGATATTTGTTGTCCAGACATGGACACATATGGTCAGAAATACTTCATCTCTTTTATAGATGATTATTCGCGATACATGTATCTCTACATGCTTAATAATAAATATGAAGCATTAGATGCCTTTAAGGTATTTAAATTGGAAGTAGAGAAACAATGCGGTAAGCAAATTAAGATCGTGAGATCAGATAAAGGTGGGGAATATTATGGTAGATACACTGAAGATGGGCAAGCGCCTGGTCCATTTGCGAAGTTTCTTCAAGAGCATGGGATAGTTGCCCAATACACCATGCCTGGTTCTCCAGATCAAAATGGTGTAGCAGAAAGGAGAAACCGAACATTATTGGATATGGTGCGAAGTATGCTTAGCAGCTCTAAGCTTCCTAAGTCATTGTGGGTTGAAGCACTGAAGACGACAGTGTACATATTAAACCGAGTTCCAACTAAGGCTGTTACAAAGACGCCATTTGAGTTATTTAAAGGTTAGAATCCGAGTTTGCAACATGTGCGCATTTGGGGATGCCCGTCTGAGGTTAGAATTTATAACCCATAAGAAAAGAAGCTTGACCCAAGGACCATTAGTGGGTATTTCATTGAATATGCTGAAAGGTCTAAGGGATACAGATTTTACTGTCTATCTCATACTACAAGAATTGTGGAATCAAGAAATGCCAAATTTCTTGAAAATGACTTAATTAGTGGGAATGATCAATCTGGGAACCTTGTTCCTGAGAAAGATCATACAAATGCCCAACCATCCACTTCAAGCATGAGATTGGTTGTTGTTCACAACACTCCTTCAGTTCCAATGGGTGTTATGCAACCAATCATTGAGAATCCACAATCTGTTGCTGATATTAATCCAATAGATCAAGTTGTTAACGAGGAACAAGAAATTGTTGATCAACCAATTGAGCAACAAGTTCATCAAGATAATCGTGATATAACATTAAGGAAATCTACTAGAATAAGGAAATCAGCGATACCTAGTGATTATGTTGTGTATCTTCAAGAATCTGACTATAACATAGGAGCCGCAAATGATCCTGAAACGTTTTCACAAGCCATGAGTTCTAAGGAATCAAACTTGTGGTATGATGCTATGAAGGATGAGATGAATTCTATGGCATCTAATGGAGTCTGGGATCTTGTTCAGTTGCCTGATGGTGCAAAGGCCATTGGTTGTAAATGGGTCTTTAAGACAAAGAAAGACTCATCAGGCAACATTGAGAGATATAAAGCAAGACTCGTAGCCAAAGGATTTACTCAAAAGGAAGGGATCGATTATAAGGAGACATTTTCTCCTGTATCTAAGAAAGATTCTCTTCGTATTGTCTTAGCATTGGTTGCACATTTTGACTTAGAGTTGCAATAAATGGATGTGAAAACAGCCTTTCTCAATGAAGATCTAGAGGAAGAGGTTTACATGAAACAACCAGAAGGATTTTCCTCTAATAATAGTGAGCAATTGGTGTGTAAGCTTAAGAAATCCATATATGGGTTGAAACAGGCCTCCCGTCAATGGTATTTGAAGTTTCGTGATGTTATTTCCTCATTTGGTTTTGTGGAAAATATTATGGATCAATGTATATACCAGAAGGTTAGTGGGAGCAAAATCTGTTTTCTTATTCTATATGTGGATGACATTTTACTTGCAACCAATGATAAGGGTTTGCTATATGAAGTGAAACAACTTCTCTCTAAAAACTTTGACATGAAAGATATGGGAGATGCCTATTATGTTATTGATATCAAAATACATAGAGACAGAATAAGAGGTATTCTTGGTTTGTCTCAAGAGACCTATATCAACAAAGTTTTGGAAAGATTTAGGATGAGTAATTGTTCACCAAGTGTAGCTCCCGTTGTAAAGGGTGACAGGTTTGATCTGAGTCAGTGTCCCAAGAATGATCTTGAGTGGGAACAAATGAAGAATATTCCTTATGCCTCAGCTGTTGGAAGCCTTATGTATGCTCAGGTCTGCACAAGACCTGACATTGCTTTTGCTGTTGGAGTACTAGGGAGATACCAAAGCAATCCAGGTTTAGACCATTGGAAAGCTGCAAAGAAAGTGATGAGATACCTTCAAGGAACTAAAGACTACATGCTTATGTATAAACGAACTGAAAAATTGGAGGTGATTGGTTATTCAGATTCAGACTACGCTGGCTGCATTGACTCAAGAAAATCCACTTCAGGATATATTTTTATGCTAGCCAGTGGAGCTGTGTCTTGGAGAAGTGCCAAGCAGACCTTGACTGCCACTTCCACTATGGAGGCTGAGTTCGTATCTTGTTTTGAAGCTACCTCACATGGTGTATAGATGAAAGGTTTCATTTCTGGGCTTAGAGTCATGGATTCTATTTCTAGGCCAATGAGAATATATTGCGATAATTCAGTTGCTGTTTTTATGGCTAAGAACAACACAACTAGTAGTCGAAACAAGCATATCGACATTAAATATCTAGCCATAAGGGAACGTGTCAAGGATAAGACAGTGGTTATTGAGCACATTAGTACTGAATTGATGATCGCTGATCCTTTAACTAAGGGCATGCCACCATTTAAATTTAAAGATCATGTAGAAAGAATGGGACTTGGTTCCCTTATGTGATTTTCGTTGTAAGAACGATATTATTTTTAAATAAAACTGTATTGTGATGTTTTATTTCAGTTTATGCGCATTAAAGTTGTTTATTTTGGAAACATCAATAAAGTTTGGACCTAGAATAAACGTTGGGTTTATTCATTAAGTTATATGGGCTTGAGAAATATAATGCATTGTGATATATGGAAGATAATACTCACATATATTAGAGGACCTATCGCCATGATTCATGTATTTTATTTCTTACTATGTAAATAATGGGATATGTGGACCAAGTGGGAGAATGATGGTTTTTATTTTGAATGTGGTCCACGTTTGTTTTGAAACTACCCACTAACAGATTATCCCAATATTTTAGCAACATTCAAGGAACATTTTGACAAACAAACTTGAACGTTGGCTACAGATTTTGTGGAGATTTTGTGGGTGCACAACCGGATCCTTTGATGGCAAGGGTCTTATATATAGCAGTGTGTCTTCCTCCTTTTGGGTCCCCAATACTTACTCTCCATACATAGCTATACACCATCAGTGCGTGAGAGCAAAAGTTTGGAAGACTCAGAATCAACAATCAAAGCTTGGAGCAATGGCGGGAGGCATTTATAATCCTAATTATTCCGTATTTGATCTAATTGTTTACTATATAAATTTTAAACATGATTAGATCATTAGTATTTCGAACCAACATGTGTAAATACTGCCGCCGAAATTGCCTCCAACAACGGTAAACGATAAACGATAGTCGGTAGGATGTTGGAGATAAGATCGCTGAACCTAGTTCAAGGATTAACTAAATAACCTTAATTTTAATATTGGTAACAAGGTCATTGTCTAATTTTATGAAAAATAAAGACTGGGATATAAAAATGAAAAAAATAGAAAATAACTTTCTATAGCTTATCAAAAGATATGGTCCATAATGAACCATATGTTTCACTGGTCCATCGAAGTTTTCCCCTATATTTCTTTCCCCATCCTAGCCTGCTTCTTCGAACATTAAAAATCCAAGAAAATTAGAATATTTAATATTTATGCATTTTTTTCATTTAAACTATTCAAAACACGAATCACGTATTATACATATTGGTTATTTTTTACCAAGTTAATGCATTAAAACATGTCAAGAAAGATAAACAATGGATCGTATCTTTAAACCAAACACTTTTAATAAGCAATATTCTCTTTTCCAATCACTTAACTCTTGTGCTGAAATAAAATCAGAATTGATTCACAATCTAATACCACAAGCAATTGAATGTTATGTAAATCAAAACACAATTACACACAAATTTATACTGGTTCACCTCTAACCACTTGAGGCTACATCCAGTTGTCTTCTAATCCAAACCAGATTAGAGTTCCACTAACAAGATTCAGTTCTTTACAAGCAATCAACCAAGTCTCTTTCACCCACCCTAGGCAAAATTCTAAATCTAACACTAAGATTTATCTAAAGACTTTAGAACCTGAGCACATCACTCAGTTCTACCCACTAGAAACCCTATCTAGTTTTGCTTTAAAGAATTCTAACTTGTTACATGGATAGTTTCAACACAAACTAAACAATACGAATAAAATCTCCCAAATAATAGAACTAAAGATTCAAGAAGGACATCACCTTAATCCTTTTGCAGCAGAAAAGGGATTATACGAAATTTAAAACCTGTGATGTTGAATGAACATGCAGTCTTGAATGATCTTGCAACAGATTAATGCATGAATGTTTACTAAGAAACTCCTTCTTTTACTCTAGCTTCATGATTCTCTATTTGAAGAACAACCCAAATGAAAAAGACTCTTTCTTCACATTAAAGCACTCAGAGAATGTTAATACACTTTTGTAATGAAAGCTCTCGAAAAATTAATCTCTGAGATTGTGAGTCAATGCATGCTATTTATAAAAAAACAGATTTAACAGACTGTAATCGATTATTTCGTCAATGTAATCGATTAATTTAACTAATGTAATCGATTAATTCGACCATTTAATCGATTAAAGTGTTCGTAGCAGTTCTGGAAAATAAGCATGATCAAAGTAATCGATTATTTCATCATTTAATCGATTATTCCAGTGAGCTTCCCTTTTTGCCTCTAGCCTATTTAATCGATTACGATTACTTGGTAATCGATTAAATCACCTTCTATACTACACAGGATTATGCAGAATGCTTATGTAATCGATTATTAACCTATGTAATCGATTATTACAGTCTTAAAACATTTTATGCATTTTTAAAACTCATCAATGTATTTCTAACTCAATGCATATGTTTATTACTATATACCTAAGCATGAATGCATGTTGATTTAATTTTATTAGTAGCTGCAAAAGGATTTTTAGGTTATTCCTTTTAATGAACCATACTAAACAAACAAAATAAAAATTACAAAGCATGAATCAAATATCAAAACTCTTCTTCTTCAGATTCTTCAATCACTTGAATCTAACAAAGAAAGCTCAATAAACTTATAAATGTTGTAGATTTATCAAGTTCCAAATATTAAGAATAATTTTTAAAAATTGTTAATTAATTTTGATGCTACTAATAAAAAATTACTTTTGCAAATTAATTAAAATGGTCTCATATATAAGAGAAAACATAGGTACTTTTGCAAATTAGTTAAATTGGTCAATAATTTTCTAAATTATGCTTAAAATTAATTTTATAACTGCTGGAAAAACAGAAAACATAGGTACCTCCACCAAGACATTAATGAGATTCCTGACATGCAATTAAGTTGTACGGATTATTATAAATGAAGCTTATTTCGATGGAGATTCCTATTAAAACTTGTACGAGTTGTAGCTACTTTGATTGAAAACCTGAGCTTTCCTTGCATTAATTGCGTCACATGATTCAAAGTTTCTGTTTACATGCATTTCAAAATAAACAAAGCTCTCCTTTGATGGCGGTCTCGCATGCAAGAACCTTTTTGTTTTGAAAATGTTCCCCAAGTTATTCTTCAGCCGGAAAAATAAATGCTTACTAAGTTTCCTCTTATCGTAAGCATATTCAAATTTATACTACCACACATAAAAAAAGATATTCAAATTTGTATGAAGGCAAGAGATAAAGATTAGTAAGTGATAGTATACGACTCGCTCTTTTTGTTCTAGAGATTATTAGATTGTATGGATAACGTCAAGTTAAGAAAAATTTAAGTATTGTACGTTCTTTAAGTATCTGAGGTACTACTTTATCAAAATAAAATTGACATTATCCATACAATTTGTTTGGATAAAATTTTGCGTCGACCTTTAGTGTCAAATTTATTTGCGTGGATCTTTAATTTTCATTTTTAATGTACGAGTTGTCAAAATAAATTTTCAATTTTAACTGAAAATATATAAGCATCTTAAATATAAGTACTATGCACAGATTTTGTCCTCTAAATAGGTACCTACATGGTTGATCAGCCTAAAGTAAAATCCGCTAAATAGGACTTAATGGATTTAATATTATCGCTCCATTGCATTTGAAAGTGGTCAATTGCAATCTTCAATTTATATTTTTTCAAAAATAAATGTCCACAACATTGTGTATAATAATTAAAAATTATACCACTGAATGGATGGATTATCTAGTGTAAAATTGTTTAATTTAGTTATTTTAAATTTATATATCTTAAGTATAAAATTACATTAGATATCATTCGAAAGAATTTTACTGTCTTGTCCATAGTAGTAATATTATTTAATCTGAGTATGATGATATTTCGTAAAGAATAATTAAAAATCAACAAATATCCTTAATTTTACAAAAATATAATTATATTTGATCAAGTTACTATTTCATTCTATTAGTGTTTCATCTTAATAAAAATATACAAGTTATTTCATTACACTAAAATGTCTCACATTATTTAGAAATTGAGATCAAATATAATTTATAAATATTCTCTTCTATTAATCTATTGAGACATTTTTTAAAAATAAAATTGTGAGTCTCGCGTAAGAATAAAACAGATAATATCTCAAATGTTGTAAATCCAACGGTGTAACTGACTTGTCATTGGAGAAATCTATATATATATATATATATATATATATATATATATATATATATATATATA
>CM023958.1:2033195-2148225 GCA_013407115.1 Glycine latifolia
GTATTAAAACTTTTAAAATGAGTGTTAAATCAGATAGGACTACAAATATAGTATTAGCTAGTAATTATTTTAAAATGAGTGTTAAATCAGATAGGACTACAAATAGAATTTCAACCCCCAGGAAAGTGATGAGAACATACATGGAAGCTGAGACAGAAACTTGTCGTTTGGTTACTCTGAAATTACAAATCTTGAAGACAATAAAATACTATGGGTGAAGAAACAGACATCGCATCACGTCAGAAGGTAAAAAAACATGAGACCTCCAACGCAGACATTAAATGAGCACCGTGTTTATGAAGATTCATTTCGAGATGCATCGCATGTTGTTCTCTTCCAATGATATGTTGAATGGTTGCTAAATAATTTATAGATCCTACTATTAACAAATGTTTTGAGAATGCTTGTTAAAAATTTAGTACTAGTAGTCTACTGTTAGGTTTTGAATTAAAGAAATAGAAGGTAAAAATATTTATTATACAAATAAAAAAAATATTAGTTTAAACTTTGTCCTAACGTCGTCCCAAATTACTACATTAGAAAATTCTCAAGGGTGAAACTGAATTCCTCTCAGTCCATTTTGAATTGCATGAGATGCACTGGGTGTTTGAAAAAAATTAATCAACGAGGATTCACACTCTCTCGCCACGTCCAATAGACAAAATTTGTTGAAGCTACTATTTGTTGCTTTTGGGAAGACAGGGTTTGTCTTGTCAAATGAGGCTTTAAAGTCATTTAATTTCCAAACAAGCAGGCAATTGTGAAATTCAAAATTTTGGATGACATTCAAGAAATTTATAATGCTTTATGCTCTAACAAGTTTTTGGATTTTTCAACCTAATTGTAAACCTAGGAGAGTTTCTCAATTTGTGAATCTATAAAGATGATTTTCTTGTACTACAAAGGCACTATGTGTATTAGGACGGGGACGGAGTTTTTGCAATACTTTAATTTGAGGATCCTCACAGAGTAAGGGTCGTAATTTTTGTCATATATTGTCGTCTTGACGAGGATATCGTGTGTCTGGTAGATGACTATCTTTTTTGGTGCAGTGTGGAGTGTGGTTGAATGTTGGTTCGCCCTCAAGCAAGTTAACCGAGAGCTTATCTATAACACTAAGTCCTAGAAATTACGAGTGCTTAAACATGAAATAGCTTGAAAGTACAAGTAAATCAACCGAAGGCTTGTCCATAACATTTCGTTTTTATATAAAAATAAAATACATTGTAAGGTTAAAATTCCTAAAATTGTAACTACATAACTTCATGATTCCTTGGTGGCATTTAATATACTTAATTTGCTTCTCTATTTAAAAGACTTGATTATGATTATGAGGAGAAAAAAGATTAATTATATTGGTAAAAAAATGATTATAAAGTTAGTTTCGAAATTAATATTAACCAGTTAACTTGAGTTGAAATTTTGAAAAAGTTTGATTAAATCCTTAGAAAAAAAAAACAAATTATATTTAATAAAGAGTAAAATGTGTTTTTTGTTCTACTATTTTCGTTTTTCTAATTTAAAAACAATTTACTTTGGGTCCTCGTAATGGCATTTAATGACAATTATAAACTGTCAAAAAAGTTAAAGTAATTTTATTTAATTATTAGTAATTCAACCATCTTAAAAATATTAAACCACTCACTCCATTTTTAAACTTGGTGAAATCCTTGTTATCATTTGGGCATGCAGGTGCCTCCCAAAAGCTCCATCAATGTGCGAGGTAGTGCCATTGAGCATCTTCAAACGAAGCCCAGTTGTGAACAACACAAAACATGGCTACAGAGTTCATGACCTTTCTTTTGTTGTTTGATCAAAAATTCCTTGTTTTACTCATATAAAAAAACTAAAAGTTATTATCTTCTTGTGTTTGACCAGAAATTCCTTTTTATGTTTGAACGATAAATCCGAAGTAAAATTCTATAATTATTTAAAACCAATGCTTATTTGCATCATATTCTGTTATGTATCGGACAGCAAAAGTAAGCGGTCATGTCCTAACTTCTAAATGAAATCACAAATGATGGAACTATATTTGTACAATTTTAAACGAGAAATCCTTATCCAATAAAACAACGCACCTAGACAATTATAACCCTTAAAATATGTTAATTAAAGTTTATTAATAGAGATAGATTTGACTTGAAAATTGAAAAAATCTTTATGCTTTTGAACGTGTGATGCTAATCAAAACAACTTGTACCAATAAAAATCTAGAATCTTAAAAAACAAATAAACGTGTGATGAGACAATTCATTGAAATATATAAACCCCAAAAAAATAAAGAAGAAAAAAACCGTAGCCATGAAAATGATGAAAGAAACAAGAAGCATTACAAACCAATTGGAGTTGGAGAGAAAAGAAGAAGAATCTAGAAATAAGATATTTCAACAAATCCTGATGCAGACCACGAGCACGCCACGCGCCCACACTAACATCAATTACTCAACTAACGCTTCATAGTTCATAGTTCATTCATTCAGCTTGTTGTGTTGTGCTGTGTTCTTTGCAACCATGCTTCTTAGAACAGCTTCCTCTTTCTCTCTCTTCAACCCCAACGGCGACCATATTCTACTCCCTTCGCTTAACCCTTCTTCTTCTTCTTCTTCTTCTTCGTTGCCTTCCTCTATTCGCTACTCTCAGGGCAAACACTTGGTTCCATGCGCTACTAAGAATTCCAATAACCGGCCCTTAACCGGCGTCGTTTTTGAACCCTTTGAAGAGGTCAAGAAGGAGCTCGACCTTGTTCCCACAGTCTCACAAGCTTCCCTTGCTCGCCAGAAGTACACCGATGAGTGTGAGGCTACTATCAACGAACAGATCAAGTGCGTTCCCCTGCTCCTAACTTTTCTCACTTCAAAAAATATGACCTTTAATCATTGTAAATTTTTTCTTTCAACTTTTATTACTTTTCAAATTTTATCACCAAAGTTTTAACTTCCCCAATTTTACAACCCAAAGTTTTTAATTTTTGTATATTTCATCACAGTTGACGTGTAAAAAAAAGTTAAAAATATAACAAAATATTGGTAAATCTAACGATAAAATACACAAAAATAAAAAATTTAAATGCTAAAATTTGAGAAAAGTCTAAATTTGTGAAAAAAACTTTGAGTAATAAAATTTGCCTTATTATAAAATTAGATGATAAAATTTATTAAACTAAAACTTTAAGTGATAAAATTTACAATTAAGCTAAAAAAAATTAACACAGTAAGTCTCTTTTTTAGTTATATTGATGAATCATTATAAATTTACATGATTTTTATGGGTAGGAGTTGAAGAAGGGTTTTTATTTGTTTCTGGGTTTATGTTGTTTGATGGGCTTTAATTTTTTTTTTCTTCTTCTCTTTGCAGTGTGGAGTACAATGTTTCGTACGTTTATCATGCGATGTTTGCCTACTTCGATAGGGACAATGTTGCCCTCAAGGGTCTTGCTAAGTAATGTTTTGGTTATTTATTTATAGGTTCTGTTGTGTAGTTATTTTTTTTTTTACCTTGTGAGTGGTAGTTAATTAATGATTGATGATTACAGGTTTTTCAAGGAGTCAAGCGAGGAGGAAAGGGAGCATGCTGAGAAATTGATGGAATATCAGGTTAGTATAAGTTACCTTGTGAGGAGGTTTTTCAATCTCCGAGAATATGCTGCATGTGTCAATTGAATATGCCAATTTTCAATCTTGTCTTCTAGAAAGTGATACTGAGATTTTTATTTATTTATTTGCGTGTGTTAATTTAATTTTCAGAACAAGCGAGGTGGAAAAGTGAAGTTACAATCTATAGTGATGCCTCTTACTGAGTTTGACCATGAGGAAAAGGGAGATGCGCTATATGGTTAGTGTGTCTGCCATCCCTTCTTCTGTTTATTTTTTTCATGTATTTTATGATTTATAATAAAACTTTTCTCTTTTGTGGCATTGCTGCGCAATTGCATTAATATGTGTGTTTTAGTTTGTCGAGGCCTATATTTTCAGAATTTTAAAACATATATAGCAAAGCTGAAATGAATAGGATTCACAGCATCCTCAATCGTATGAACTCCAATTGCATGTTTTTTAGTACCATATTCCTTGTATGTTCCATAATCTCGAGCTTGATTGTCCACTTGAAATATTCTATAAAATGAAATGAATTCTGATTTAACATTGCGTTTATCTTTTTTATATGCACACGTTGACTTAATTATGTTAGGAAGTACGTTATTTCTTAATTCTTAGCATAAACGTTGCATACAAATACACATGATGTAATGTAAGCCAACTTTTGTTCAAAGTGTTTTGCTTTGTCTGATGTACTTCCCCTGCGAAATTTGTATGTTTGGCACTGAATGTATTTTGTGTTTGCTTCTTGTTGCAGCAATGGAACTTGCTCTGTCGTTGGAGAAGCTAACAAATGAAAAGCTGCTTAACTTGCACAGTGTAAGATATCAAGATTGTTTGGTCCTAGTTTTGGATTCATAGCATGTTTGGATTTGATTCAATTTTGTCATCATCAATTCCAAAACCACGTTGAAAGCTAAAACAACAAATGGTTACTTCCACTTTTTCAAATTTTCACAATGATTTTAGGTCTTAGAATCAACCATAGTAGCTATCCAAACCTGCATGACATTTGTCACATTTATGTTCACTTCGATGTTTCTAAAGTGGAAATCCATATATTTGAACTATTGGATGTTGTTTGACAGGTTGCCTCAAAGAACAATGATGTGCAATTGGCAGATTTTATTGAAAGCGAGTTTTTGGGTGAACAGGTAATGTGACGTTGCAATTTATTAAACTTTCTTATAGGTTACTGGCAGAATGGTTCGCACATGATTATATGAAAAGCACTGCAAGGAAGCTTTTGTCGATCTAAAACTCAGCACTTCTTTTTTATTTGGGTAGGTGGAAGCCATAAAAAGAATCTCTGAGTACGTTGCTCAACTCAGAAGAGTTGGCAAAGGACATGGTAAGAAATTCTAATTCAGCTACACGCAACTTGGTTGAATTTTTCTTTCCCTAGTTCTTTCAATGAAAGAAAGTGTATTAGCAAAAAAAAAAAAAAAAAGGAATCTAAACGCTTTGTTTTCTTTTATGGCCTCAACTTTCAGGTGTGTGGCACTTCGATCAGATGCTACTCCATGAGGAAGGAGTTGCTGCTTGATTAACATTTTTTTTCTACCTCGTTCGTGCATCTAGTTAGTTATCCGGATTAGTATTTTCAGGTCTTTAATGCTAGAGATGAAAAAATGGATGTGGAGTAATATTGGTCATTTGTATGTCGTGTTTTTTTAAGTTATATTGGAGTAATATTGGTCATTTGTATGTCGTGTTTTTTTAAGTTATATTGGAGTAATATGGAATTTGCGTATTGGACTAATATGGAATTGACGCATTGTTGGAGTAATATGGAATTGAAAGTCAAATTACAATTATATTTTTGTTCCTTAATTATTTGCATAACTTAAACATTAAAATTATAATTTTAAGTTAATTTCAATGTCATGTATCAAACGATTTTAAAAGTGAACTTTAAAATAAGTTCAATTAGAGGATATAGAAATCAAATATTAGAAGACAATAAAGACGTTCAGTATATATGCACTATATCACAGGCATGGACGGATCCAAGGGGGATAAGTAGGGGGCCTTGACCCCTTCCTTAGGATCCTATGAGTATATATGAGAGAAAAAAATTAGAATTAAAAAATATTAACAAATAAGAACATGCTTTTGAGTTATTATTTGTTTATTTTTTTTCTCTGATTTTATCCATAAAATTAATAATAAATATTTTTTAAACTCATTACTTATTAAATAATTATTTATTAAAATATAAATATTTAAATAATTATGTAAAATGAAATTCCGTTCCTCCCCTTTTATCCACTCCTGAGTCCATCTCTGATCACAAGGAAGCAATAAAACGCCTTGTTTGAAATATAATTCTAATAGCCAGAATTATAAGAACTTAGGAAACCAAATTACAGAAAAGAAATACCCGAACATTAAAGAAACTTTTTAGAATTGAATTAAGCTACACTTGTACTCAAAGCATCATGTAGTACATGTTTTGATTTCATGATCCGTGGAGTTGTGTGAGATGTGAAGGGGTCCCATTGGAGCTGCATGTTGCCATTGTTCTCGTAACAACTGGATTCAGAAAAGGATTTCAGTAGCTGACCGTTGACCAACACAATTTCTGGCCAAAAATCTCTTCTCATTTGTGTCAACAAAAGCTCTCCAAGATTCCTCAAACCTCAAACTTTATGTAGACAAATAACATTTCCAACTGCACAGGTTTATATCCATATAACAATGCTGAAAAAGGAGTTCTAAATACTCACGTGAATGACCTGTTCTACTACGTATCTAATCTCAACAATATATTTTGTTGAAACAATGAATAACTCGGGAGTTAGTCTTAGTATGATAGAGTATATAAATTGTGTTCATTTGCACAGGAATTGAGACTTATAAATTGTCTCAACTAACTCAACTCTCAACCAATACACCTAAAGTTTTTATATAAAAAATCTTCATTCAAAAAATGTTTATCCAAACATCCCTTTATGTTGGAAAATTGAAGAGAGTAAATATCGGAGAGATTTACATCTGAGTAACTATATAAGTGAATTAGATACCATACTTTAACAAAAAAACATTTAAGCTCAGGTTTATGGATTTTTTCTTCACTTATATGGTACTTAACTTTTTCATTTTCATTTGATGTTGGACTTTACCTCACACTTATACTTAACACCTTAGTAATATGATGAAACCGTGGCTCCAATTCATTTGATTCGTGAAATTGTGATGCAGAGATGGATATATATGTTACAAATTCTGCACTCTTTCGTACTAACCAACCAAACCTATAAATTGTAGCTGCTTATAATATAGCATTCTCATAGATTGGTAGCAACACAGGATCAATTCTCTCACAAAAAGTAAGGAGCTCAGAAGTATCCATCATGTCATAAATATCATTAACATTTTTTACTGGGACACCCTGACCCATCAAAAAACTTTGTACATCTACAAGGCAATGTTTAGCAACGATCCCATTTATGGGACGTACATCAATTTTACCTAATTGACCAATAAGATTTGTGAGAGGCTTCCAATTGTGAAGAGTCATGCAAAAGGTGGAAATTTGGGGAGCATAGAAACATATAGTTATCTAGTAGAAGAAAATAAGAGCCAAAGGCTTCCACAATATTATGCTTCTGCAGAGTCTTGCAGGGAAAGAGCAATTGCCTATTCATAAACATCATCATATATGCATAAACCATGGACCCTCATTAAGAACTCAATCTCTCCATTGGATAGAATCCAATAACCAAATATTTGGAGGATAGTTAATGCAAAGCTCGAGCTTGCCTTTGTTTCACAGAATTTTATGGGCGTTGAAGATGAGAATATAATATTCTCATGTATGTTAAAGTTTTTTTTTTTAATTTAATATTTATGCACTAACCGTGTGCTTTGTGATTGGATAACTATGTAAAATTAAAAAAATTACTAAAATAAATAATTTTATAACCATATTTATTTTGTTTACAATAACTAAAATTAAAAAAAACAAGTAAACTATAAGGACCAAAAATATATTAATAAAAAATAACAAAGAAAAATATGGTAGCACATTGTTGATAACATTTTAAAAAAATCAAATTAAGTTTATACTTGTTATTAAAGCCAACAAAAAATAACTAAAAAATATGATATATTACTGGTATATGTTGTAAATAAAAATTTTCCTAAAATTAATTTTAAATTATTAACATAAATTAAGATATATATATATATATATATATATATATATATATATATATATATATTGAAATTGATTTTAATTAAAAATTTAAATTAGATGGGTGTCCAATAAAAATAAATGATTTTAAAGATAAAATTAACAGACCCAAATAATTAAGCTTAAATGGACAAAAAAAATTAACGTTAATATATTCAGCCCGTTTTTCATGCACGAGCCAACCCGACCCGCTTAAAAAGGGTCGTATCCGGGTCAGGCTGTTTAGCATCGTCATTGACGAAATGACGTCACCAGAGACAACATTAAATTAAGTTTTCTTTTTCGGTTTCCGGTTGAGCAAGAAACCGTGGCACAATAATAATCTTTTTTTGTACGGAAAATTAAATTATTTATGACTTTTTTTACGTTTTCATATTCATAATAAATATTATTTTTTATTAACCAAAGACTTTGACGGTAATACCAATTCGGAAGTTCAAGCGCAGAGCGAAGAATGAACTCTATGGCTTTTGTTCTGCTAATATTACTTTCGGCGTTACGCTACTCAAGCGCCGAACAAGCTTTCGATGTTCGCAAACATCTTTCCACTGTCTCCAGGTCTCTCTTATTTTTGTTAAATCGTTGATTCAACAAATTTAAGGTTCATTTGCCACAGTTTAGTTTGCATGTTCTAAAACATTCTACCATTTTTTTTTCCTGGAATTTTGATGGGAATTTTTTATGCATGTTTGCTGAATTATTTAAATTGTCTGTCTTAATTTTCTCCACAGATATGGAGTTGTGAAAGACATTGCTGACACTAACTTCGTGCCTTCTAAAATCCCTGAGGGATGTGTTCCGATCCATTTGAATCTCGTGGTAATTTTCTTCGCAATTTGAGGATAATAATATTCGTTGATTTTGAAGAATGTTTTACAGTACATTCAATTGTTGTTGTGACTATCAGAAGTGTCACAACAATTGTTATATTTTATTTTTATGTCGCTATGTTGTTTGTTTGCGCGAGAAATGTAGAACAGTGTTGAATGAAGGCTTAGTATTTTTTAGAATGTTTGGGTTGTTATGATTGAGATTTGATAGTTTTGAACTGTCTGGTAGACTGGTAATACTTGACTTAATTGAAGAGGATGATAATACTAATTTACTTACGCAGGCGAGGCATGGAACTCGATCTCCTACGGAGAAAAGGATGGAGGAGTTAGATAGTTTGTCAGAGCGTCTGGAAGTTCTTGTAAGGGATTCAAAAGAGCAAAATTTTCCTTTCGAGAGAGTTCCTTCCTGGCTAAATGGATGGAAATCTCCTTGGCATGGAAAGTCTAAGGGCGGTGAACTAATTACCAAAGGAGAGGAAGAATTATATGATTTTGGAATCAGAATTAGAGAAAAGTTTCCAAATTTGTTTGATGAGGAATACCATCCAGACGTATATCCTATTATGGCAACTCAGGTGAGTTTATCTTTGACTTTTTTTCTTTGTCTAAGTAGATTTTGATGTTTTGATTTATTTTGTTACCTCAATTTACACCACTAAATAGTTTTGGAGTCAGTAAGGAAACCGTAGTTGACCCAAAGCAAAAGATTTTATTAAGGTATTTTGAGTTGATGAGATTCTGATAAGTTGCAGCATTAAATGCTAAGATGAGATTCTGATTAGTTGCAGCATTATTAACTGCAATACAAGATATGGACTTACTTTCTTACATTTGAAAGCTACAAATATATTTAACCTCACACATCTCTCTTATGTGGAAATAGATTCCCCGGACATCTGCTAGTGCAGTCGCATTTGGAATGGGGCTTTTCAGTGGAAATGGAAGTCTTGGACCTGGGCATCACCAAGCCTTTGCTGTTACAAGCGAAAGCCGTGCTAGTGACACTGTGCTGAGATTTCATGTGTTGTCAAAATTACAAGGTATGTTGTAGAAACAAAGGAATGTGTTCAGGACAGTCATAATTACAAGGTATGTTGTAGAAACAAATTTATAGGTAGCCATTTTCATATGTCTATTTGAAAATCTTCTTGTTATACATTATATATAATCATCCAAGTTGAATGTGTCACCCATTTTACCATGTAATTATTGATGACATTGAGCATGCTTCTGTGTCTGCTCGACTGCTCCTTTCATCGATAAATTTGTTTCCCTAGTGCTGGAAGGTACTTTGTGTTTACAGTTTTGTCTTGCCATGCTATCCTGATGGAATTTAATATATTTTAAATGAAATAAAATTTCCATATTTTCCTCATGTAAAGGCCATCATTGGTTGAATATGAAAGTTGTTGTTTGTTTTCAAGAGGCTGTCTGAGGTAATTGATAGGCAGCATACATAATCACGTTTTGCTAAATATTTGAGCATGGCTTTATGGTTAATTGGACAAATTGCAATCTTCAGTGGTAGTGTTTGTGCTTTACTTTCAGTACCTTTTTTTATTTGGTTATATAACTTCTTGAGATATGGGAGCAGACTTATCGGAAAAGCCAGAAGCCTGCAGTTAGTAAACTTAAGGAACCTATCTTGGATGAGATTACATCTGCATTAATTGCACGCCATGGGCTGAATTTTACGATGCAGGATACATCTTCTCTCTGGTTTTTGTGTAAGCAGGTTATTACAATTTTTCATTCCCAGATCCTTTTGGTTTTTACCGTGTACTTTTATGAGTTCATAAATATTTATTTTACCGAGGTTGTTGAGATTGGTAATTTTCTTTTCTTTCTTTTCAATTGCCCAATTTGTGGTTATTTTCACAGGAAGCATCCTTGTTGGATATAAGTAATCAAGCGTGTAGTCTTTTTAGCCCTCCTGAGGTACTTCTGTGGTCATGATGTAATGAAATTTGTTATCCAATCTTAACACTTTCCTCTTTGCTTGTCTGTAAATATTTAAATAAAAAACTATGTACCCCAATGCCCGGAGGCTCCACGCTATGCGCAGATAAGGGGGAGGGATATCGTACGCAGCCTTGCCCTTACATATGCAAATAAGCTATTTCTTGATTCGAACTCATGACTAACAAGTCACCAAGACACAACTTTACCACTGTGCTAGGGTTCGCCTTCTCTGTAAATATTTAAATAGAGAAAAAATTATAAAGATGCCAGGAAATTACTTAATTTGACCTTATGATATATTTAATGCACGTTTTGAGGCTTTGATGTGATGTTTCTACCATATGTTATTGATCTTGTGATAAAACTGAAAATTCCATTCAAATGTAGTTGTTTTTCCACTTGTGATCAATTCCATGTTAGCTTGTGGCTGCATTTTATTATGTTCTTGCTAGCATATGCTATATGTTTATTAAGATGCTAATTGTTGTGTGCACAGATTGAATTGTTGGAGTGGACAGATGATTTGGAGGTGTTTATTTTGAAGGGTTATGGTAAATCACTAAACTATAGAATGGGACTGCGATTACTTGAAGATGTTGTTCGATCCATGAAAAAGGCTATCATGGCTGAAGAAGGTAGGTTAGTTTTGTACTTTCTAAGTGTGTACTATATATATGTAATATTTATCTATAGATTAGCCTTTTTAGGTAAATCATATGTTAAATTTGTCTTGTCCAGAAATACCTCAGGCATGGGCTGTACATGGCAAGCTCTATCTAATATTATGTGTGTTGTGTGTGTGTGTGTGCACACACACAAGTATGCAGCATCATCTGATGACCATTGACATTTTACCTGTGTTTTCTAGTATTTTGATCAAACAATTATCTTTTGAGCCAAGAAATCTATTGGAACATATTTAGCTAAGTCATTATTTGTTAGTTGCAAGTACAGTGAAAAAATGCCTCTAATTCTAGAACAACTTTAAAATGTTTGCTGCTATATAAGAAAATCAGCCATATTAATTTTACACTTGTCTTTGTGGGGACAGTCACCATATAATTTGTGTTAATAAATAGTATGTAATTTGCATTGTTTCAATTTATTTCCATGGTTTGTCTGTTAATAAACTGGGTCAACCTCTTATCCCCATGATAATTATATATATGTTTGTGCGTGCGTGTGTGCTCACTCAATGTTTGCTGGTTGAAATTATAGCTAATGCAAAATTAGCAAGGGAGTTATTTTTACTTTACAAATGGCATTCTGAAGTCTGTCTCTTGAATATGTGAACCTTTTACTCATTTCCACTTTCTTGATAGCCTCTGTAGAAAGACATGCTCCTGGCAGCTTTGAAAAGGCAAGACTTCGGTTTGCGCACACTGAAACTGTAGTTCCATTCTCATGCCTGCTTAGTTTATTCCTTGAAGGATCTGGTGAGTTTTTTATACTCTTTCAAGCCCCCCCTCTTTTTATTTTAGCTTTTTTTTCTCTCTCTTCTGTCTTATTTCCTTTTTTCTTCCCTTCTCCTTTTTTTTTTCTTTGTCTTATTTCCGATCTATCATTGGATTCATCTACCACCAACCCCAATTAACTTGGGTTAAAGGTGCTATTGATATTGATGTTGATGTGTGTTTTTTCTACTAACAAGTAGTGACTAGTGAGAGAAAGTGCTTATAGATGTTCTCTTTTGACAATGTACAGAGTTAAAAAAATTCAGGAGGAGCAACCTTTGCAGCACCCTCCGAAGCCTCCACAGAAAAGAAAATGGCGGGGTAGCACTGTGGCCCCTTTTGCTAGTAACAGTTGGTCTTGTATAGTTGTCCTGCTCCAGACAAATCTACCAGCAAGCACTTTGTACAAGTGTTACACAACGAACACCCTGTTCCATTTCCAGTAAGCCTTTGTACCTTAATTTTACCAATGGGCATGGTCTGGGGGGTCGTAGGGTTTCACTTGTTTAAAATCATATAGTGATGCTGGTCATCAATAACTCAGTTTTTTTGTGTCATCGTGCACAGTGTAACACCCCAAAATATCCCGACTCGATCGATCTAATTCTGTGTTGAGCTATCTTGACTGTGGCCACTGTTGATGACGTAATAACCTGAGATCTCAGTCATGCATCATATAAAAAGATGAGCATGCATTCTATACATTACATGGGGAGTATGTGGAATATATGTTGATAAGTAAATTGTATGACTTATTCTGTGTGTTGTGTAGACGAGGTAATTTAATTTGTGGGCAAATTCTCTGTGTTGTTATTTTATAAATATCTACGTATGTATTATGTTATATATGTTTTTATTCAAACTATGGTTGTCATAAACTTACCCTATTTTTGTGTCTGCGGTTGACACCTGTGATGACCCCAATTTATTTGGGCGAGCAGATGAACAGTGAAGCAGTGAAGGATTATGAAGAGAAGATGATAAAGATATTTTAATAAAGTGTATTTTAATTTTGATGTGTAATCTAGATTGTCTGTATATTATTTTGATATGTATTTTGGACTGTATTATTGGATTGTATTTTTATTGTAAATCGTGGTGAGGAAGGAACTCGTTTATGATGATTAGTAGAATTAGAAGCAAAAAGAAAAGAATTTTTCATGAAATTTATAACTAAGAGAATTTCTAATACAAAGTGAAATCAAAATTTCATCTAAAATCCACAAAGTACGAGAGAGCAAAGAGAGGCGTTGCACACAGGGTTGTGATGGCTCCGATTTCTGTCCATTTGAAGTATTCAAGGTACTTGTATAATCCCACTATAATGCTCAAATGGGTATTAGGTAACATTAGTTATGGAATGTTAGTTTTATATTATACTATTTTTAATTCTGAGTTTTCTCTTACACAGGAAAAAATAGTTGCACCTCATCAGAAGCATAATTACCATACAATCTGCAATGAAAAGCTCAAGCAGGAGCCCTGGGGCAACAAGTTTTTTCAAATGTTTCAGTGGCTTTCCTAACTAGGGAAAGGTGATAAGTACCCTAAAGATGAACTTTAGTTGGTTTCCTAGGAAAGGAGCCTCAAATCTTATGTTCTTTACTAATTTTCAGACATGAGCGCTTATTCCTTCTAGCAGAAAATCAATTTTACTTAGATTGTGCTGCCAGTACAAGAATGCCTTTGTTATCTTAAGCTTGATGCCCGAGTCCTCCTCTTCTGTAGCTTCTAACAGGAAGAGAATTTGGAGGTGGAAAGTTTAGTTCTAAATGTATGTTTTTATTTTCTTTTTTCCTTAGTAGCGTTACTCTCAGTACTCGACTGATACCTCAGATAATGTAGCTTGATGTGTCATACTGTGACACTCTTAGTTTCATTAGCTGTCTCTTGAACTCATTATGAGTCGATAAATGGTACGATTTAACGAGACAAATTAGTCTAGTTATGCATGAATCGATAAATGGTAACGTTTAACAATACGTTTCTGAACTGGAAATGTATTAGTGATAACCAATTTTCTCTTAACTTAGACCGGTGAAATTACTTATTCAAGGATTAATGGTTCAACTGAATTCGAATCAGGATTGAATTGATTTTAATAAAATAATTTGTTTAATATTTTTATATAATATCTTAATAATATTGAATAAAAAAATAATATAATGTACATAAATTGAAAATAAAAAGTAAATTTTAATTAAAAGTTTCATAAGTTATACTTTTTTTTTCAGTCAAAATGATATCGTTGTGAAAGTTTTTAAAAAAAATAAAATTTAAGCAAAATCGGTTAACTTGTTGATTTTCGATCGATTTAACGGTTTTTAGTCTATTTAAGATATATCAATTTCTTTAGAAAACGTTGAATTGGATATGATCCGTGATCGGTTCGGATTTCAAACCATGGTCACAAGTCCACCGTGGGAAAGAAATATGGTGCGTATGATGTAATTTTATTTTGAGATTTGTGTGGGACTACGGTAGGAAATTATATTTTAAAAAATATTGTATTATCTTCCCCTTCAAACTCAATTTTGCAAGACAACCACGCTTTATGTGATCGGATTGGCTTCATTATTGAAGCAATGTGCGACGGCGGCATTGATAAAAGGATGACGTAGAAGACAAAGGGGAGATTTCAAGAACTGCGATGCCTTGACGTGTTGTAGAACCTTGCGCAGTGCCGTCGCAAGTGGTGCGCTTTGCTCTCTGACTTCGATAGTGCTAGAGAATCCGTTGCATTGCCAGCGAGTTTCAATCGCAAGTTGTTCAACATGAGGTGTTACCGGTGGAGGCTGATTCACATTGGTCGTTTGCGGTCATGTGTTTGCGATGAGGATCTCGTTTTGGGGGACTTGGCCTCAATGGTGGCTGATGCGGAGACGAGGGTGGAGGAAGGATGCAGCCTCCTTGTCGCAGTGGCGTCAAACTTGAGAATCTACGGAGGAGAGAGAAAGAAATAATAAAAATAATACTTTTTTAATTTAATCTGCTATTGTCATCCTCACAGTATCCTGCATTAATCTCGAAATCAAATTACATCGTACGCACCATATTTCTTTCCCACCGTGGGAGACCTACACATGTTTCCCACCGTAGAAGTCGTCTTGTTTACGGAGGCTTAAGACTCAACTTCAAATGGTGCTAGGCTTCATGATAATTTCACAAATTACGAGAATAAATTTATCTTACAGTAACACGTGCTTTAACATAAATAAATTTTATGATTGAGATTAATTAATACAAATTAATTATATTTAATGATTCAAAATTAATTCTATTAAATTTTAAAATAAATGTGCCTTTCTTCTTGCGAGCTGCAACTGAATTTGTCTTTTCTGGATACAATGTAGGGTTGTTCCAACAAACAGTTGGTCTTTACACCCAAAGAAATTCCAAATTTGAGCGAAAGTCTTTAACAACAAAGGCTAAGGTTATAGATAAATTGTAATTTTAGGGATATTTTAAAAATTTGAATACTTTTCCAGATACTTAAGTGATAAAGAATTACACATTTAGATACCAAAGTTATAACTTTTTTTAATCATCTTATTAGTATGAATTATTTACTGCATTAGTTAATGAATAATTTTTGTTGGAGAACCTAGTTAATCATTTTTAATGAATTTTTTTGCAATTACATTTTTTTATGCATAAAGTTTGAATCCGAGATTTTACATAAGGGAACAGAGTCCATATCACTTGGCTCAACAACTTATTAGTATTGAATTATAACAAAACAAAAACACGTTTTGAAAAGGGTAATTTTGTCTTTTTAGGAAAAGTTGGGAGTAAACTTAGCAAAAACAAACAGGGGTGCCTTTTTTGGGGTGAGATTGATTTACACAAATTAAGAGCCCAAGAAGGTGGAATATATTTATCTTTAGGGACTCGGTTTGCGGTCTTCCTTTGCAAGTTGCAACGCGAATCGTGAGTCTAGCTAGAGTCCCACAGAAGAAAACAAAACCCTTACTGAGCGCTGCTGCTTTGAGAGAGAGATGGCTCCGAACCTTGAATGTCGTATGTACGAAGCGAAGTACCCGGAGGTGGACATGGCGGTGATGATACAGGTGAAGAACATAGCAGACATGGGGGCGTACGTGTCGCTGCTGGAGTACAACAACATCGAGGGCATGATCTTGTTCTCGGAGCTCTCTCGCCGTCGGATTCGGAGCGTGAGCAGCCTCATCAAGGTTGGCCGCATCGAGCCGGTGATGGTGCTCCGTGTCGACAAGGAAAAGGGTTACATCGATCTCAGCAAGCGCAGGGTCTCCGAAGAGGACATCCAGGCCTGCGAGGAGAGGTACAACAAGAGCAAGCTCGTCCACTCCATCATGCGCCACGTCGCCGAAACCCTCAACATCGATTTGGAGGTACTGGCTTCGTTTTAAAGTGATGAATGAATTTTAATTCCTCTTTTATTGATTCAATCGTTAATTATAATAAATGTAATTTGTATTGTGTGAGTAGATTTTGCCATAGTCTATTGTGGATAAGGGACCTATTTCAATTTGTGTGTTTAGGAGGAGGAAAAGCAGGTTGGGTTGAGTTTCTTTAAAATTAGGTTAAACACACAATTTAGTCTCTATACCCTTCGTGGATTCTCATTAAAACTTATTAATTTGGTCAATAAGTGAGCAAACGCAACTGGTTTGATCCCTACTGTCGCGACGGCGTCTCTAACAGTTTGGCATTAACCATTAACCCCATTATGCATCCTTAGTTTGGTCGCTATGCGTGTAGTGCATTCTTAATTTGGTTCTTATTAAGAATTAAGAATGTGTTACGTGTATCCAGCACTACACATATACACGTACCAAATTAAAATTAAGAATGTGTAAGAGGTTAAATTGTTAACTTAGGACTGTGAGAGACGGCGTCATGAATGTCGGGACCGAATTAGTAACATTTGCACCTACATGTATGAGACTAAATTATGTGTTTAACCTAAAATTAAAAATGATCGCTGAAATTTCTTGCTGTGATTTCTATTTATTTTTATGCAATGTTTCTTTATTGTTTCCCTTTATAATTCTTATATGGCTGTATTTGCTCACTTTTTCCCTGCAAAGCATGTTTTCCGATTACTTCTGTTAAGTGAAAAGGATTATAGAGAGAAACCCTTGTAGAGGAGTGTTATTTAGAAATAGGGAATAATAGTCTAAATACGTGTGTATTTACAATTGATACATCTAAAGAAGTTTGTTAGTTTTATTTCTCGGCACTTTTGTCCAACAACTATTTTTTGTATCACCTTTATAATTAAATATTTTCCTTTTCCTGGTACTTCTGTTTCAGTTTTTTTTTTGTCGAACTAAATTCAAATGGCTTTGTGCAGGAGCTCTATATTTACATTGGATGGCCTTTGTATCGCAAATATGGTCACGCTTTCGAGGTAGGGATTTTTTTTATTCTTTAATGGTTCTCTGACTGTTGTAGTTACTGAATAAACTTCATTCTATGCAGGCTTTCAAAATAATTGTGACTGATCCTGATACTGTTTTAAGTACCCTCACTCGTGAAGTTAAGGAAGTTGGCCCTGATGGGCAAGAGGTATATATTTTTATCAGAATAAAACTGACCACATCTCACAAGTCTTGTTTATGACTAGATATATTTTGTATTGTTGCCCATAGGTGACTAGGGTGGTGCCAGCTGTATCAGAAGAAGTGAAGGACTCTCTTGTGAAGAATATTAGAAGACGAATGACCCCCCAACCCTTGAAAATTAGGGCAGATATTGAAATGAAATGTTTTCAATTTGATGGAGTTCTTCACATTAAGGTCTTGATTATTTGTATTCCTTTTGTTTTTGACTTTGGTTCCTTTTCTTTTAAGCATCTAATTTGTTATATGAATTGTTATTGCCTATAGCTTATCTTCCAAAGTATTCTCAGGTTTTATAATGATTTGATTATGCAGGAGGCAATGCGTAAGGCTGAAGCTGTGGGAAATGATGACTGCCCCGTCAAAATTAAACTTGTTGCTCCCCCACTTTATGTTCTTACCACCCAGACACTGGACAAGGTTAGTGCAATTTTCACATAAATCTTGATTATGCATATAATTTTTGGATGTATGAATTTGCCACTGCTTCTGTATTGTAGATAATGTTTGAGGGCATTTGAGTTTTAGATTTAGGTTAGCGATTGTTTAACCTATTACAATTGATGTGTAAGCCATGCATTAGCAAAAAATGATTAACCCCTGAACATTTTCTCATAAATCTATATCTTCAAAATCAATGCAGTGTTGTAAAATTATATTTCTTTGTTGTGGGTTGGTAATGTTGGTTTTTAAAGGGTGTCTAAGTAAAAAATAAAAAAACTCAAGTGAGTATTGGTTTCCATCATATTTTGAGTGTGTCAGAAGTTACTTGAAATTTTTGCTTTTTGTACCAAATTTCCCCACGTACCCCTCACCGTCTTTCTTGCAGCTACTGAATATTATATGCATTGTGTTTGGTCTGGTTTCTCCTGATACCCAATGAGAATAGATATCTTTTATACAGGAACTTTTTTAACCTAATGCCAAATGTTAATAAATCTAGAAGTTGTGGTTTCTCAAGAAACCATTACTTTCGTTGTTATAAGCAATTTGTACTTGAGTCATGTCTTGTCTATGGGTACTGTATTGATACCTTGCAGAGATTTTAATTCCAATTGTGTTGTAGGAAAACATCTGGAAAGATTTTAATATCACAACTGTTAGACACCATAACATGTATGGTATTTGAAGGTAATTTGTGTATTTTGTTACGGTCTGGACAGGAGCAAGGAATATTGGTTCTCAACAATGCCATAGCTTCTTGCACTGAAGCAATAGAACAACACAAGGGTAAACTTGTGGTTAAGGAGGCAGCTAGAGCAGTGAGTGTCAACTTCCTCTACATTTCTTTTTTATTTATGAACTACATATTCTATCCTGTACACAATTTTTGTCCATCTGCCTTTGGATCCTCTTTTCTATCTTTTGATGTCAGTATAGGGAGAGCAGAATTCTACTACTTATTTTGGGAGGTTTGACACTGCTTTGTGATTCAGGTGAGTGAACGTGATGATAAATTGCTTGCCGAGCACATGGCTAAGCTACGCCAAGATAATGAAGAGGTCAGTGGTGATGAAGACAGTGAGGAGGAAGAAGATACAGGAATGGGCGGGGTTGATGTGGATAATGGTGCCGGGATAACTGAGTGACAAAAAACTTGTGGGTATACTAAGGCATAGATAGCAGAGTCCGGCTTTACTAATTTTGTCTTTTTTTTTTCTTATTCTTTACAAACTGTCTTTAAATGCGGTTGTATAATACAAGCTTGAATTACTTTAAGTTGAGATGTCTTGTAACTTGCGAAGCGATTTTGGAGTTTCTTGATGAGGGTTTTCAACCCAAACTAAGGAGATGTACGGTTACTTCAAATTTACCATCGCCTTCTCTTCCCTTGTGCTCTCTACTCGCCTTTCTCTAATTATTTGTTGAACGCAATTCTGTTAACTTCACGCAATTATTACTTGCGATTTCTATTTTCTAAATATTTGGTTTACTTTCCAAAGTTCTAGTAAGAGCCACATTAGAAGTCTTATAATTCAGTTTATTAGATTTGGTTCTTAGGTGCGTAAATAAAAGATTTGGTTTAGACTTTGGGAGAATCAAGCTTTTTATTATTTGGATCAAACAGTATTTGTGAAGGTAGTATATAAACAAATGTTTGCAAACGGATGTCGGGCAACGTTTTTTTTATCATTATTGTTTTAGTTGAATTTAATTCAAAACCATCTAGTAAGAGTGGAAATTTATTACATAAAAATAGGATTACTACAATTTTGTGATTTATAATAAATTTTAACTAATATTAAAAATATTTAAAAGAATGTTTTAGAAAGTACCAGTTCTTCACACAGCAGTATATACAACCAGTTAAATTTATTTAAGGCAAACCATTTGAAAAGTTAAATTATGATAAAACCTGAATGTAACAAGAAAAAATACCAACGTGTGATGATAGTGTAAAATTTCACAACGGGGAATAAAAGTATCAAGAGGACTGTATCTTTGCAACATTGCAACATTTTTAGGCAGTATACAAAATCGTGTTGAGCATTATATTTGTTATAAAACTACTTTACATAAAGAAGAGACAAAGAGAAGAGAAAGTCTACGATGATGATGGAGAGAAATAAATAAATAAAATAGCCAGTGATTAACAAAAAAAATAGAGAGAAAAAAGATACTAGTAAATAATTGATATTGTTGGTAATATAAGTATAACTAAAAAAGATTAAAAGAATGCGAAGTGTTGATGGGTCTTTGTAGTTTTGAATGTTCAAACATCCGTACCCCGGTGAATAAATTGGAAGATGAATGATTTTTATAATATATGGCGACAAAGTGGGAGAATAACTGAGTGGAAGATTTCAAATGTGATGTGTCGTTCTGATTTGGGAAGTAGGGAATCATGGGATCTTGGGTCTTCTGACTTTGACTGACACAACATAACATATTACCTACCTGTGCACTGCATCTCCATTCCATGATTTCAATTCATTAACCATCAACACATTACACATTGCACAGATGCAAACCCAATCTATTCAAACACAATTCTTGATCTACATGCTAACTACTTCCTCCTCTTTATTGCATCTCTCTATCTGTTTTGATTGGTAATATATATATATATATGTATATATATATATATATATATATATATATATATATATATATATATATAACATAACAACCAGATTGATATTTTGTCAACAAGGGATAAAATTCTAGGCCTAGAATTGGCATTACGAGGAAAAGGTGTAGAAAATGACTTAATTAGTATCTTACACATGTTCTGCTGAAATAACTAGATTTGGATGTAGTTTTTGAATGTGTCCTATGTCTTGTAGTTTTCTGAATGACTTATGTTTTATGCCAGACACTACCAACAATCCAATGGGGAAAGAATATCAGGGTTGTTCTTGATGTTGGTTGTGGAGTTGCTAGCTTTGGCGGCTATCTTCTGGACAAAAATGTTATTACTATGTCATTTGCACCAAAGGATGAGCACGAAGCTCAGATACAATTTGCTTTGGAACGAGGAATTCCTGCAACTTTTTCTGTCATTGGAACCCAAAAGTTGACATTTGCTGACAACGGATTTGATTTGATCCATTGTGCACGATGTAGGGTGCATTGGGATGCAGATGGTACTTCTTGAGTTCCATTCTTCTGAGTTGTGTTGTGACTGATGTCCATATCAGGACAACCTTCTTCAATAAATGACTTACTAGTTCTATTTGTATTATCTTTATGACAAGTGTTTGTTCCCAAATCTGTAAGTGGGAAAGTATGGAATGGTTTGTCCCTCACTCCCTATGCATATGCCTCTTTTGTCATTTGAAAATAAGACTACTTTACACTTCTTTGGGGTAGATACACCTTATTGAGGAGGAAAGGAGAAAAGAGAAGGGACGAAAGAGAAGTGAAAGACGTGATGAGAATTTTTTTTTTTTTGAAAAAACAATAGTTTATGATTTCTTGAAGGATGTTACAAAACATGCAAATTTTTCCAATGATGGATGTTGTTATCCTTGTTTTCTGCAGCCATGGTGACCGTAACAAAAGCAATGTGCTGGACTGTTGTGGCTAAGACTCTTGATTCATCTGGAATTGGGCATGTTATATACCAGAAGCCTACCTCATCTTCCTGTTATCAAGAACGCAAAGGGAACACTCATCCTTTATGTGAAAAATAACGATAGAATATCCCATCATGGTATAAGCTGAAGTTTTTGGTTGTATTTCTTTGACATTTATATTTCCACCAAATTTTATTTCTATGCAATGCCAACATGTATTGAGTAAAATTTTGCTGTTGTTTTTATGATGCTTTAGCTTTTTGTTATGTGTATTCACGGTATGAAACGGCTTGACATTTTGCATCAATTTTTAGCATATGTTGTTCAAAAGAAGACCATAGAAAATGTTAATGGACCATATCACTGTTACTGTTAGTTTAACTTCTATATCTGCTAATTTTCTTTGCATGATTGTGGTTAGTTATGCCAAACTCAGTAGCTGCCTTATACCTCTTCCAGCTGATGATGAGGGTAATCTGCAGAGCTGGTCAATGCCTTGGCCCCAAAGGCTTACCAGTATACCTCCAAGCTTATCTATTGAATCCGATGCTGGTGAGATGTTCTGGAAGACAGCAAACACTGGTCCGAATTAGTTTCGGACATTTATAGAGATGGTCTTTCTATAAACTGGTCAAGTGTTCGAACTATAATGGACATGAATGCTGGTTATGCAGGGTAAAGTATATTCAATTGTAGATTAGCTTTATTATGTCACTCTTCTTTGACAGTTATGTTTGAGGAGTGTTAGCAACCCATTCTTTATGACACTCATTATTAGTTAAAATTTATTAAAAAGTATAAAATTACAAAGGTTCATTAATTAAGATGTGAGTCTTACAAAATTCTATGATTTTCAATAAATTTCAATCAATAAAAATTGTACCACTAGCATTTCTCTTTACGTTCACATGTACGTTTGTCATTACACAAACTCAAATTTGCTGATTACCTAATATCTTCCAAGTTTTCTTTGAACTGATACCATGCACGTCTCCCCTCCCCCCCCCACACCCAAGATTTGCTGCATCACTCATTGATGTGATGAATGTAATACCCATTGACATGCCAAATACTCTTACAACTATATTGGACAGAGGGCTAATAGGAATAAACCATGATTGGTGTGAGTCCTTAAATACATATCCTCGGACTTATAATCTTGTTCATGCTAGCTTTCTCTTCAAACATCTTATGCAAAGGTATATATATTGAGGAAACTAATGCATAGAACTTACTTTATGTGTCTAGTGCTTTCTCCTTTTATTATTTAGAACTCCATTAGTTTAGTACTCCTATATGTAGCATAAACGTGTTGATTATGATTCTCACAGTTTGCAATAATCTTTTTGTCAGATGTGACATTGTTGATGTGGTTGTAGAGATAGATCGCATAATGAGACCAGATGGGTATCTCCTGGTTCAGAACTCTATGGAAATAATTAACAAGCTTGTTCCGGTCCTGCGTTCACTTCATTGGTCTGTAACATTATATCAAAATAAGTTTCTTATTGGTAGGGAGAGTTTCTGGCGTCCAAGGCCGTAGAAACTGAATGATCAATAGGGTTGTCAATCTTTTTATTTTACTCTTCTTTGGCAGTGATGACTAATTTTTATATATACCATTAAACTATGAGAGCTTAATCATTTTATTTTACTCTAATACATTTATAAACTAAAAAATTGCACATCAGGTTTTAGGAAGGGATGCCTATAAAAAAAAAAAGAGTTTAAGTATGAAAATTTGACAGGCAAACCGTTAATGGGAATTCTCACAATAAATAAACATAATTTAAAATAAACAATATTTTGTGAGAAATATCAAATATTATTGGGGAAGCCGCTGAAACACTTGAATTGAGAAATAAGTTGGAAATGTAAAATGATGCTCTGGGTCAAGATTCAAATAGATAACTATGTGAATGAGTTTAATATAAGATGAACAAAAATTCTTTCTACTAACTTAATCAAAAGCTATTTTTTATTATTTTTTAGAGCTTTTTATAAATAAAAAAACTTTTTGGCTCAACGTCTTCTTTTAAAGAAAAGAAAAACTAAAAAAAAAATGGGTCTAACACCCTTTTAGAATTTGATGCAAATGCTTATAACAATTTTATGGGGGATAAATTTAAAAGTATAATTTTGAATGAACATAAAGGTAGAAATTAATTACAATATCATTAAATTAAGTATTTTTTTTATTAAAATGATTAAATATCTACACTATGCAAAATAAAATCCCTACTTTGATGTTTAACTTTTATGCATATAAAATCATTCTTAGAAAATAATATTTAATGATTTAAAGTAAAGTCAGAAAAATGCAAATACATGTTACTGTCCATTAAAATAATAATAAAAATATCTAAAAACTTACGATATTAATTACTGTGTAACTACAGTTGTCTTCATGTACTTATCAATTTATTCACACAAAAAAGATACTTATCAATTTCTCATTAATAATTATAGTTTATTTTATACAATTATGATAATATAACAATAAAATATGATTCCAATTTTTTTTTCGCAAAATCATTGCCATCATTTACTAATCAATGACCTAAAGAGAAACATAAAAATTTAAAATTTAACATGCCTACTTTTACTTTTATAAAATCTTTGTTATTAATTAATAATTAATGATTTAAATAACTTATAAATAAAATTTTAGAACATTTTATTGTTCTTCAAAAAAATTAAAAATTGATATAAAATTGATAAATATTTATTACTATCTAATTATAAACGGCTTTAATCACTTTTCAAATTTTCACTCAAGGTTAGTTTGTGATTCTAGTCTTTTAAAAACTTTAAAGAATAAAGTAAATACTTTTTATTGTTGATTTAAAAAATCAATAATTAATATTCCTATACGTTCTAAAATATCAATCATTGATTTCCTCATTAACAATTGATACTACCTAGGTTATATTTATTAGAAAAAAGTTATAATATAAAATACACTACAACTTTTTTTATAAATAAGACCAGATGGTATTACTTATGTGATTTTTATAATAATTTAATTTAAATAATTTATGTTTAAATAATTTTTACACAATTATCTAATCAGTTATAGTATATGATAAAAAATGTTTATGTTGTAAAAATTACTTTAAAAATTATATCTGAAATGATTTCAAATTTGATAGTAAATAAAATCTCTAAATTAACTTATATAAAAAAAATAAACTTATTATTTAATGATTTAAAGAAATATAAAACTAAAATGTAAATAAAACTTTATTTGATGAAAAAGTTAAAACTTTTACTACTTTCCAAGACAATTTTAAGTACCATATTTAAAAAGTCAGACCTTAAGTCAAACACTAAAATTTTTTGTGCAAATTAGCCACAACTGTAATTTTGCTTTGGCCAGAAAGTTAATTATACGATAAGGAAGAATTATCCTACAATAGTAGAAATGATTATAATTTTCATATATTATTAAACATGAGTAATGTTGTGTTTTTCTACAGTTTTTCTTATAATTTTCAATACTTTATGAACAAAGTACTAAATGAAAAAAGTAAAAATATTTAATGATTTATAAATTTAAAGGTGTTAATATTTTCTTTATTTATTGTGTAGAAGGATTTCATGAATATTTTATTTGGTATATTATTAACAAAATATTTTCTTTTTACTATAATAACGGCTATATATTAAATGAGTATCCACTATTATACACCACATACTTAATCACATCTATAAATATGTTTAATTTATTTCATAACTGGTTAATTATTATTAGATATTTCAGTAATCTCATAATACAACTAACCATTTGTAAACAAAGTTAACAATTTTTAGATATTTCAATAACCGCATAATATTATTAATCACATATTAATAAATTTATATATAGTTATATTTATTTACCTATAATCGCTCATAATATCCATGTTTTGGGGGTGGACACGGAGTCTGAAAAGAATTTGGGGTATGTCCGTATGATGATCTTTATCCATATTAATGCCAATATTTTTAGTAATGGAATGATGTATATTATGAGTATAATGGAAGGCAATTTTATAATAGTTAAATTTCTTAATTTATTTTCTTTTAAAGAGTGATATATATTACATTTTTTTATAAAATTTCAAATTTGATCCCATTTCATTAATCATACATATTTGATTTATAGTTTAAAATAATTTTATTTATATTTCTTAAATTCCATTTAAGCCAATTATACCTATTCTGTATACATATTACATTTTTTTTCCTTTATATTTTGTCTTCTTCTTCTACATTTTTCTTCCTTTCATTTTCTCGTAATCTTTTTTCTTCTTATTTTGTACATCCCTTTCCTTTATCCTTTTGTTCTTGCTTTGTACATTGTTTGTATTTTTAATGACTTAATTTTCTTTACTAATGTTATAGATTCACACCAGATTTTTTTTTAGTATAATAAAATTTTAAATTCTAATGAATAAATAAAATAATTTTTGTCAATTTGATTTTTAGGATTAGATAATAAAAATTAAAAAGTCTATTTGAGGTGAATAAAAATATATTTTTAAATAAACCACAAGTACTTCCTCTTCTCTTCTATAACAAAAAAAATCATTTCATATTATTAACAAAATTAGCTAATTTCATTAAATTATATTATTTTTAATTAAAAATAAACATTTTCTATATTGTCATGCATTGAAACTTTATATTAAGCAAACAATCCTATTAAGTGAATGATATTTAAATACAATCTCATTAAATAAAATCAAAGCAGGCAAAATTTACTTATAAAAAAATTATGATTTTTCTTATAAAAGAGAATGAAAAGAATATATTTGACTATCAGCGGTCATATTTGAGTCAAATAATATTATTATGGATAATAAAATTATTCTTCTAAAATATTTAATACATAATTCAAATTCAAATCAATAGTTAATTTGAAATAACTTTTTATCAGTTAATTCATGTGTTCGATAATTTATAGTATTTTTAATATAAAAATATTAGTATTTACAAAAATAAAAATAAAAATAAAAATAATATTAATAAAACATGAGTGAGAGAGAAAGAAAAAAAAAATATACACAAGGTTGAGAAAAAGAAACATGCTAATCATTAATGACGATGACCCTTGCCTTAATTGACCCATTATCCGTACATACATACACATACACGAATCCAACCCCACCGCACTCTACTTTTATGAGTTTATCTCTTCTTGTTCTTTCCACTAAACAGTAAACACTCATTCATAAAACCACACCACACCACAAATTACAAAACAAAAAGCAGAGAGAGAACAAAACCTCTGTGTTTTGTTTCAATGTGGCTACCATGGCGTGTCCGAACCACAGCTTCGCCTCCAAACCGATCCCGATCCTGCATCATCTCCTGCTCTTCCTTCAAAGACATCCAATCCATCCTCGAATCCGAACCCGAACCTCCCTCTCTCTTCCGCCGCCTTATTGTCTCGCCCTCCCTCATCCGCTCCTTTAGCAGCCCCCGCGCCGCCACCTCATCCGTCGAACCGCCTCCGGACTCCGACCGTGCCGCCGCCGTCGTCTACTACACCAGCCTCCGCGTCGTCCGCCGCACCTACGACGACTGCCGCGCCGTCCTATCCATCCTCCGCGGCTTCGCCGTCGCGATCGACGAGCGCGACGTCAGCGTGGACGAGCGCTTCCGCGAGGAGCTGCAGCGGATCCTCGTCCACCGTAGTGTGACGCTGCCGAGCGTCTTCGTCGGCGGCTTGTACATCGGAGGCGCCGACGAGGTGAGGAAGCTCTACGAGAGCGGCGAATTGCACGAGCTGATCGGACGGTTGCCGAAGTCGCAGAGGAACATGTGCGATTTGTGCGGAGGGCTGAGATTCGCGGTGTGCGACGAGTGCGATGGAAGCCACAAAGTATTCGGAGAGAAGAGTGGTGGATTCAGGAGCTGTTCGTCTTGCAATTCCAACGGTTTGATTAGGTGTCCTGCATGTTTCGTGGTGCAGCCGCGACACACCAAATAATTCCATTCCCTCCTCTTCTCTATTCCTTTAATTTTTCATTGTTGATGATCTCTCCGTGAATTACTCAAATTAGATTCCGTCATAAATTCTCAATTAAACCTTATGCAATTTAGGTTCCATTACATGTCCAGTACAGATGGTTGGTTACTTGATACCTGTCAGGACTTGGGAGTATGATACTATGATGTCTGGTTAGTGGTTATGTGTATGAAGAATATTTTACTCGAAAGAAAAGACAAAAATCATTTTGAAAGGAATTAATCTTCAATGAATTATTGATCGAGGGATATCTCAAAGAGTCCTGAAATTTAGTCGTCCTTAAAATCCAAACATCCTATAGATATTTTTTTTATCACAATCATAATATTTATGATATTTATATTTTTCTCTCTGTTTACTCTTTATTTCCTTGCATGTGTAATAGCATTTGGGTGTTTATTAATCTTTTTCAATTTCGAAAACATGATTCTCATTGAAAGATTGTGAAAATTTTGCGCATCTATGAATTTTTTTTGAGTTGCAGAAGTCTAGGTGAATTGTTCAATTTGGCAATGGGATATAAACTGACATCTTCCTCGATACTTAGCTTGTCTTTACCTCTCTTTTTTTTATCATGATATTGATAATCTAATCCATTTGATTAAAAAAACACAGACTCTCATAACTTGTATCAACCGTTTTTTTAGTCTTGTCTTTACCTATCCACTTATACAGATATATTTTATAAATTACAATTCTATGAAATCATATTATTATATAGTGTTAATGTTTAAATTATTTTTTTAAGAGTCTGATTAGATAATTTTTTTATAAATACTTGTAAGAAAAAATTGAAATAAGTTTTTTATAAAATAAAATTAGTTTATTCATAATTTAGAAATAATTTTTTGAAGAAACTAATAGATAGAAATTCTAGCTTATGAAAAACTTTTTTTCTCTCATAAGTATTTATCTAAACACATCTTAAATTAGTTTGAAAGTACTATTTAAGAGGTGTATTGTGTACCACTTCCTCTCTTAATTTTGTATTAAATCAAGGGAATATATTTCAATTGTTTGAGACGTAACTTGTTATAAAAAAAAATTGTACTTGTCTTCAATTTTTATAAATAAAAAAATATTAAAAATGTTATTTTGGGTCAGCTGGATTTAGACAGTCCAGTCCAAATGAATATTTTTCTTTTTGTTTGGTCTAGCTCAATAGATCATGAAACCCGAATGGAGCTAGCCTCAATTGGATTCTTGTAGTCTATTTCGTAATTTCCGTCACTCCATTAGTATATTGTTTTTTACAAATCATATTGTAGAACTTCATATTGTTATTTGCAAGTCAACTTTGAGTATAAGTATTCAACTTGTCCCCATTAGTATATATTCTTATAGGACGCTGGATGCACATGAAATGAGAAAAGATAAAAGATAAGAAACAAATATGGGAAAATTAAAATTTTATTAATAAAATTTAAAATTTATTTTAATGTTGGAAGGCTTTGACTTAGTAAAATTTATATATATATATATATATGAAAATGAGAAGGAAATGGTTTATATCGATATATCAACAAGAGTTGATATAAATAATAATGATTTGTATTTTTTAACTAAGTGATTCAAAGTTTGAATATATAAAAAAATCATATAAAAAAAGATTAATTGTTATTTTCAATTATGATTACTTCATACTAATATCATGATGACTTTATTAGTACAAAATCAATGAGGATTGCATCAATTCATGCACCATTTATTAATTTTTTATTAGATAACTTTATTTCAAAACTCATCATTAAATTAAAAAATATTATCATATATATAATATTTATAAAAGTTTGAGTTAATCTAAAGTGATCTAATGTTTCATTTATATGCATTAGAATTAATGTAATATATACTTTTGAAATATATGAAAATAAGAACCATTTAATCATCCTTATATTATTCAATTTTTCGTCAAATTTGGTACAAGTAACCTAAATAATATATAATTAAAATTAAACAAGTAGATCAATAAAAAAAATACATTTTGCATAAGAATGATTTCAATTCCTGTTTTAACATCTTTATACTAATATCTTATTTGTTTTATACAGTAAATATTGATTTTTTAATGTTTTTAAGACATTGAATATATTTATTTTTTACTTAATATTTTATTGTAAAATATTAGAATTTTTTAAATAAAATATAACATTACTTTTTAATGATATTATTGATAATGTAAAACTAATGTAGTGTAACCTGTTCTTGTTTTTTTGTTTTCATACTGAAAAAAAAGAAAGGGATAACATGATTGATTATTTTGGATAGACAGGGGAACATAAGGTTAAATGTTTTCACATGGTAATAGGGTTCAATGATAAATGAGATCTAAAGTAAAATTTAACAAAAATATTTTATTTTAAATATGGTAATTATATATTAAGTATTTTTTGTCAACATAAATGAGTTTTTTGTGAACATATGTGAGGTCTATTTGTTTTATAAAATTTAATAGTAAATATTTTTTTTGATAGATCTAAAACTTAAATTTTAGCTACTTTATTCTTGTACCGACCTTGCATGATAATGATGAAAATTTATGCTAAATCGTTAGAACAGATTCAATAGAATTACATGCTTTTGTAGGAAGTTCCACAACTTTAAATTATGTCATAGTTGATGCCAACCCTCCCCTGCCCTCGCCCCCAATCTCCAATCCTATTATCAATGGATTAGTATCTAGGTGTTTGCTTTCTGCACTAGATATTTTTTTAATACATTTAGTATAAATAGTGCATTTCTAAAAATATTTTTTATTATAAGTTTAAGAACTTCATACACTACTTGATGACACACCAACCAATTAAGCTAATAGATTAATTATGTTAAAAAATAATTAATGATGATATATATAACACTAAATTTTTTAATGTATATTTAATACACATATAAGTTTATTGTAACAATTAATTTTAATTTAATAATTAAAGTATTTTTTTAACTTTAAAAATCATACATTTAAATAAAAAGCATAGTTTTAAATAAAAATTTGTAGGTTTAATAAAAATTATATTTGTATTTACAGGTTAAATTAAAAATTATATATGTATTTACATGTCTAATATTTTTTAATAAACTTGTAAATTTTTATTTAAAATTATAATTTTTATTTAAATCTATGATTTTTATATGTAAAAAAATACTTCAATTATTAGATCAAAATTAATTGTTACAAAATTTATTATGTAAACTTATATGTGTATTAAATATACATTAAAAAATTTAGTGTTATATGTATCAACATTAATTATTTTTAAACATAATTGGTCTATTAGTCCAGTTAGTTGGAGTGTTGCATTAATAATAGAAGGTCACAGGTTCAAGACCTACATGTGTCATTATTTAAAATTATTTCATAAAATAAATTTTAACTAACAAATTTTCTTATGGATTATGAATTGTCTAATCTATCACATGTTTGCTTTGATCTGTTACAAATTTTATAAAATTTATATTCACTTTCATTCATTTATCAATTTTTTTAATGTATATAAAATAATGTAGAATAACAATTATATTGGGACAAAAGAAATATATATGACTGGGAATGAAAGTTTCATTAAATGTGATAAGTAAAATAATTTAATTGAGATTAGTTGTAATAATAATAAAATCTTTAGAAATGCAGCTTCTGATTTGGAGGTTGTGATGGATGAGTTTCGGTACAGGGCTTGGTCATGGTGCAAGACAAATATCAAAGGCTTTGATCCATCTTTGTACTTAATGGAGTATATATAGATCCATGGAATTGTTTGATGCAATTATCATAGCATGCAGGGGTTCTGACCTTGGATAACTATAGACAGGATTGTGATTATTTTATCTATAACTAGCTGATTATAACATGGGGTTTGGCACTTTGGCTAGTGTTTTGGAAGGGTAGGGGCTGAAAAGCATGTCACGAACACTATGGGATTGTTTGTGCATGTAACATCGGGTATGGGTTGTTGGCACTCCTTGCGGCAACTACCTCCAATTTATCATTCGTTTGATTTGAATATATATACACACACACAGAAAAAAAGTTCTTACGAAAAAAAATTTAAAATACCATTTATAACAGTATAACAATAATGATTAGTCCGACCTTTTGAATAATTTGTATAATGAGGAACTACGTCTAAAATATATATATTTTCAGTCTATATATCAAAATTTAAGACTTCTAGATAAGTTAGCAATATAAACTTCTTGATGTTTAGATCATCATGTACTTACTTTACATAGTCAACTTTCGACTTATATTGTCTTAATACGTCATTGTAAGACTACGCGAGTTTATATAGAGGTCAAGATTTTCCACAAGAAACTAACATAATGATTTTCAAATAAAGTATATATAATGTAATCATTTTAAACCTTTTTCATTATTGTCGATGAATTTCCCATTCAATATTTTATTTGGCGAGAAAAGAAAAGTTTATGCGCAAAAAAAAAAGGAAAAGAAAGAATGAAAGAAATTTAACACCGACCCATGGATTTTGACGACATATTTCAGAAACGAGAGAGATGAAATGGTCCTTATGTTGAAGAGTAAAAATAAAAGGCTAATGATGACTATGGTGATAAATTTTATATGCAAATCAATTATGATCATACGAATTTGATTTCTTATAATGTATTTTTTTTTTCCTTTTTATTTTATAATCTAATCCTCATTTTCCTTTCTACACGTAAGACCAAGATCTAACAGGAATCTTTCTTTAAAAATCAAAAGTGTCATGATCAAAAGAGCAAAAGGCCAACAGCTACGTGTATGGTAGTTCTATTAACAAATAATACTACCATCATTTTTCTCTAATTTTTACTATAGAACCTATCCATCGTATTCGTATGCATCGATTATTCAAAACTAGTGCCTGCAAGTCTACATCTGTGTGCACATCATGAAAATTTATGTAAGATGTAATACCGAATATCGATCAACGATTTCTATGATGATAATGAATTCAACTCCTTAAATATTTTTTCTATTCTTTAATTTGTTATTAACTCAATAAGATATATTTTATTTCAATTAATTTTCAGATATTTTTATTATTTATTATTGGACATAAGGAAATAGTTGTAAAATAACAGTGAAGCAATCCATTAACCAAAATATATATATATATATATATATATATATATATATATATATATATACACACACACACACATTAGTCACATGCGAAATAGTCGGCAAATCTCACTCATGCAAAAACAAAAACAGTGAAACGATTTAATTTTTTGTTTTCCTTTTGGAATCACAACATATTATTACAAGATAAATACATTATAAATCATTAGAAGTGCTACTTCTTGGCAAGCTCTATTCGAATCGGCCATGGAGTCTTTTACCAAGTCTTGATATATTATATATCATCATTTAGTCTCGCCACCGGTGCATGATAAGCTCCAAACCTCGCTATTTCATCATCATCATTTTATACGAAAACATTGCCCTAAAGGCACAACAACGATATATTATTCTTTCTTTTATTGTTTCCATAAAACATAATGGGGAAAAACCTATCTTCCACTTTTATGCCTGATTTGAATTAAGAGTAAATAGAGAAGGTAAAAATATTGATATAAATAAAAGAAAAATAAAATAGAAAAAATGTATTGTTTAGCATAAATGAGTAAAAAAAGTAAAGAAAATTTTGTCAATTTGTTTGGATAAATGAAAAATATAGTAGAAATAAATTATAATCACGTGGGAAAGATAAGCGGCATCAGCCAACAGAGGCATAGCTAAAAAAACTAGGCATACTATAAAAGAAAAATTCTTCCTACAGTATGTTAAGTATTTTCAGACCAATTATAAAATAATTTTTACTCTATTATTTCTTAACCTAAATTATTTATTAGTATTTGAAAATTATTTAATTATTAAGAAATTAAAATAAAAAATGAAAAAGATAGATAATTTTTATCACATTCCATGTCAATTTGGGGAAAAGTGTTTTTTGTTGGATCCATCAAAATAAATCTAATGAACAATATTTGTGTGTTAGTATATACTATATGTCATTTTTGTAGTGTATATGTGTTTTAGAAAAATGATAAATCATCTCTAAAATATCATAACATTTTTTTTCCAATATGAATTAACAATTTTTTAAGAATATGGAATTAACAATCTTCACATCTTTAAGGTGTAAGAGTAATCTTTATTTAAAATACAATTTTAGTCATAATCACAATTTAATACTCTTTTTAATAATTTTAAAAAGAAGAGAAAATTCAAATTCTCCTCTAAAATAATTAAACACACGTGTTTTTTTAATCATAGTATTCTAAAAAGTATACTTTTATTTCTTCCAATTATTTAAAAATAACGAAGTCTGGTATTTAGAACTCTCCAGAATTTCAAATTTAACATTTAATATTTTTTTTTTCGAAAAAATAGCTTTTACCATTTTAGTCCTTTTGTTCTCCTTTATATCATTAAAATTTTGCTGATCTAGTTTATTTACATTTAATGGAATTTAAATTCCATGTTGATTTAATTAAATTCTTAAACTACCACCAAATATTTAAAATCATTGAAATACTATCACTTTTGAAATAAATAGTCTAAACTCTAAAGATGTGTATTAATTATTTTAGAAACGCAATCACAATAATAATAATTATAAAAAAAAGGGAAATTTCCTTAAAGGCATGCATCTAATAATTGTCATAAGAGGACAGCCAATCTATATGCATGATCTGCATCTAATTTACTGCTTCTGAGATATACCTTCATAGTTACAACTCACAAGTCAGCACCGATAAAAACTACAGTTGGAGGCAAGAGCTTGGACCCGTTCCATGCTGTGCAATCTTTAATGTTGTAGGGATTTTTCTTTTATTTGGCTTCTTTAACTATTGTGTGGACGATCATGTTTAAAAATTATTGTCTTCCATTTTAATTATAAGATTTTTTTTAATTCTAGGTGTATTAATTATTTTTTTCATATTCTTATTTAATTATTCTCTCTAAATATTAATAAAAAATAATTAAACAAATAGAAAGATAAGAAAATGATAATTTTTTAATAATAATATAAATAATTGATACTTTTAATGTGATTAAATAAATAAATAAATTATTTTTTTAAGGGAGATAAATTAATTGAAAAAGAGAATTATAATTAGTAACAAAGTAAGTAGATAAATAAAATTAATTTATTAAAATATTTAATATTGTTAATATGATGAGTTTAATATTAAACAGATATACACCCATGACTTGATTTACAGGAATAAAAAAAAATTAGAAAGATAATTTTTATACAATTTTAATATAATCTTTATTATCAAATCGAATAAATAATAGTTTATACATCAATAATATAAAACTTTTATAGCATCATTTAATTAAGTATTAATGCATATGATAAGTTGATTACCTTTTATAATATAATATTTATTTTAAAAAAATATACTTATTTTGATTTCTCATAAGCCAATATTGTAAAACTTTTTACATTAGTTTTATTATTGAATAAAATAAATAATAATTTATGTACTAATAATATAAAAAAAATTATATTATCATTCAATCAGAAATTAGTATATATATATATAAATTTGGTAATTTGCTTAATTATTATAATAATCATTTTAAAAATAATACTTATCCTAAAAAAAGTTAAACTAATTTTTATTATAGAATAAACAATAGATTAGGCACCCATAATATAAAGCCTTTTTTCACTATATGAAAAATTTATACATACATATATATAATCAATTAATTAATTTTTACAATAATTATTTTAAATACTATAGTTATTACAATTTCTCATTAGTTTACATTGTAAAACATTTTACAATGAAAAAACTCATAGTTTCTATATATATATATATATATATTCTTAGAATTACAATTTTATTACACGGCAACTAACGTGTCAGTGTTGGTAACATTGATTGTTTTTATTTTGGAAGATGTGTGTTGAAGTTACGTTTAGATTTGAAAATATTTTTAATAATAATTTTAAACAAAAATTCTATTGTGAGGGAACGCGTTTTCAAATATTTTTGTATTGTGGTAATTTGTATGGGTCCAAACTGGTTTTCTTGGTCTAAGAACATGGTTTGGAGATTCATCCCTTTGGCCTATTTGACAATGTTTTAGCAATTTCCCATCTTTCAATACTTTCAAAGGCTGATTCTTTTGGGTTCAAAGGCTTTCAATTTCGTTTCTTTGAAGAAAAACTCAATCTGGGTCGTGCTTTTTTGCCCGAGTTGACGTTTTCAGGCAACAAGAATGAGCAAAAACTGGAAATCTAGCTGCTTCAGGGATCCTGGGGGAGTTCTCTTCCTTCTGGCGTTGTGTTTGCTGTTTCAGAACTTTAGTTTGTGCTGCTCTTTGAATGAAGAAGGTATTGGATTTTTGGTTTGTTGAATTTTGTATTCTCATGAGGTTAATTGTGTGTATCTGAGGGGAAATAAAGCTGAGAAGGGAGTTCTATGTGCAGGTAAAGCTCTTTTGAAGTTCAAGCATGGAATAGTAAACGACCCTTTTGATGCTTTGTCCAATTGGGTTAATGATGAAGTAGCAGTTAACCCCTGTAATTGGTTTGGAGTTGAGTGTTCTGATGGAAGAGTAGTGGTCTTGTAAGTTCTGATTTTGTGATGTTTTTCAGAAACTGAATATATGTAATTTTCTGTTCAATTTAATTTATGGCCAGAGGCAGAACAAAAAAATGAGTGTTTTTTCTTCTTCTTGTTATTAGCAAAACTGTTTGATCTATGATATTTTGATACTGTTAAATCAAATTACTATTGTTCATATTGTTGGTTAGATAGTATTAGTATCATGCTAATCATGAGAATGTATTTTGTTTGGCAGGAATTTGAAAGACCTTTGTCTTGAAGGAAATCTGGTACCTGAGCTTGCAAACCTTGTTCACATAAAGTCCATGTAAATAATTGCTTGTTACCAACTTGTGTTGTTTACTGCAGATTTGCAGCTACTTCCTTAATAATTTCAGTTTCCAAATATTTTCAAATCTCTAATAGTATTGTGATGAATTTGTTGCAGAATTTTGCGGAACAATTCTTTTTATGGAATCATCCCTGAAGGAATTGCACACTTGAATGAATTGGAGGTTTTGGATTTGGGCTACAACAACTTCAGTGGACGGCTACCTAGAGATCTTGGGAATAATATTTCGTTAACAATCCTGTAGGATAATACTCTTTGAACAGTTCAAATTTCATTTTTCAAACTTATTTTCCTACTGTGTACTCAGTTTCTTCATATTGCAGTTTGCTGGACAACAATGATCATCTTTGTGGTTTCTCTCCTGAAATTAATGAATTGAAGATGCTTTCTGAATATCAAGTAGATGAAAACCAACTAATTAGTGCAGAAAAAGTGCCAGCTTGTAGAAGATCCATCAAAGAGTATGTCATTAAGCTTCCAAAAGGGGTCATCTCTAGTTTGTAGTTATGAGCCATGAGAGTCTTTCATGTATTTCTACTTCATAAGCTTAACTCGTCTATCATTCTTTTTGTGAAGGCAATCAAGGCATGTTGGCCGAAATAATGTTGTTCAGAGGCTACTGCAAACCCGTACTAGTGAAGGTGGAAGTCCTTTTAATCGTGTTTTTCCTGTTAGTCCTGCTCCATTTCCTTCAGCTCCCCCACCTGCCCCAGCAACGCCACCAGTGGTTCAAAAGCCAGCTCCCATTGACCGAAATAATTCTGCTTCTCCTTCTCCCCTGCCTGAACCAAGCTCTACACCGCTAAATAAAAGTAGGTCATCAAAGAATCATCTAGTTGTCATTTTGGCTGGAGTTATGGGTGGTGCTGTATTTCTTCTCATTTCAATCATTGGCCTATATCTCTGTAAAACAAACAAGGTAGCTACTGTAAAACCTTGGGCCACAGGATTAAGTGGACAGCTTCAGAAGGCATTTGTAACAGGTAAATCTTAGCAGTTTAAAAGTAGTTACGTGGAGCAATGACTGAAAACAGTAGTTAACTTGCACATAACCACTGCTTCAGGATTCTTGAAATGTGACAAAAAAAAAACTTCTTATTTTCATTAGGTCCTTGTTCAGTTGGTCATCTAATTGATCTGGCTTGAATGATTGCAGTATTGCACTCCCTTGACTGAGCTATGTTACTTATGTATTGCATATAAGATATCTGCCTCTGTACATGTATGACAGAATTTTACATTTTCAGGTGTGCCAAAGCTAAAGAGATCAGAGCTTGAAGCAGCATGTGAAGATTTTAGTAATGTAATTGGTACTTCATCCATTGGTACAGTGTACAAAGGGACTTTATCTAGTGGTGTTGAAATAGCTGTGGCATCTGTTGCGGCGACATCATCCAAAGATTGGTCAAAGACTTTAGAAGCCCAATTTAGGAACAAGGTACTGCCAATTAAAACATAAACAGTTTTTTTTTTTTTTTTTTTGTAGATTTTCAACTAGGCTGCTATTTAAATAACATTTTAAGCAATTATGGTTTCAGATAGATACATTATCAAAAGTGAACCACAAGAATTTTGTAAATCTTCTTGGACATTGTGAAGAAGATGAGCCTTTCACCAGAATGGTGGTTTTTGAGTATGCCCCAAATGGAACACTCTTTGAGCATTTACACAGTGAGTACCTACCATTTTGGTGTTATTATTACATAGGAAATAAATCAATGATTGAGTATTCTGTATCCCTATTTATGATCATCAACTTTTAATTTGTTGATTTTACATACTTGCTGGTCATCAAGTTTTCCATCTATTGATACTCTCCATACATTCAGTTCATTGGAGCCTGTGCTATTACTCTAATATTACCCTGTAGTTAGATAGGACTAATTTGCTATCAGTTTTGCTATAACATCGCTTCTGATCAGTTGGCCACCCAGTAAGGCATTTTCTCTGACTCATTGTACATATTATAACATAAAGGTGCTTTGGTCTTTCAACCATTCAACCTATTTAGCGTTTTTGCTATAACTTGTCAGTACAATTTAGAACTTAAGTATATTTAGGAGAGCCCAAAAAACTGCAGATGTCAACTAACTAGTTTTATAATGCTCATTGCATCCCCAATCTCCTGCTTTCTAGGATGGTGCAAAGTAACCAATGATAGCTTGCTAGATTAGTAGCTCTGCAATTACGTTTTGAATTATATTTATGTGAGAAATTAAGGGTACAATATTTTTGAATTTATATGCTTTTCCCCCCTCTGGTATCTACTTTCCCATGTTTCCTTTTCTCTTTCAAAGCAATAGTTTCTTTTAAGGGATTTGTTGTTGGCATTCTTTCGGTGCTTAAGTTGGAAACTGGCTGATGTACTCGATCTTCTTGTGAATTCCAGTAAAAGAATCTGAGCACTTGGATTGGGGAACAAGACTTAGGGTTGCCATGGGCATGGCTTACTGCCTACAACATATGCACCAGATGGAGCCTCCTTTGGTCCTTAGTAACCTGAATTCTTCAGCTGTCCAACTCACTGATGATTATGCTGCCAAAATCTCTGATTTGAGTTTCTTGAATGAAATAGCTTCAGCTGTAATAAAATCTCCTGCTAAAAAAAACACTGAAATGACACCAGCAAGTAACATTTACAGCTTTGGTGTTGTATTATTTGAAATGGTAACTGGCAGACTCCCTTATTCAGTGGACAATGATGGCTCACTTGATGACTGGGCTTCACACTATTTACAAGGGGATCACCTCCTCAAAGAAATGGTGGATCCGACTCTAGCATCCTTCCAAGAAGAACAACTAGAACAAGTGGATGCGTTGATTAAATCTTGTGTCCATCCTGATCAAAAGCAAAGACCAACAATGAAAGAAGTTTGTGTGAGATTAAGAGAGAGAACAAAAATAACACCTGATGCAGCTGTTCCAAAGCTTTCTCCACTTCGGTGGGCAGAGCTTGAGATTGCTTCTGTAAATGCAAGCTGAAATCGGTAAATCGGGTTGTAAGTATGGAGTTCTTACCATCCTCATCCTTTTTCCATCGGTCAAGGCACAAAAATGTATTCACCTGTAGATTAATACATCTTCTGTTAAGTATGGAAGAGTGGCAAATCACATGTACATAAGGGAGATAAAAGAATGTGATTTTTTTCTTTTCTTTTCCTGCGGTGCTTCGTTTGGTTATGGTTTATGAAATTATACCAACAAAAAAAAAGTTTCACATCAGTTAATTTCATTTGCTCATTGAGTTCATTTGGTGAATTAAAAATGTTTTTAATTATGTTTCTTACCAGTTACCACCACTACGCATTTCTCTCCCCACTTCCAAATTTTTCTATTTCCATAAACAATACAAGTTGTTCTGAGTAACAAATAGTTGAATCACTGTGTAGTATAATTGACAGATAACTTTATCTTTTAAGTATGTGGTGATCAAGGGTTCAATCCTCATATTCATGTACATGAAGAAACATATGTTAGGAGAATTCAACTTCGATCTTGGAATTTTGAGAGATTAGTCCTTGATTCTTGGCTTAAGGAGGATACTCTGAGTTCATTAACAACAACAAAAAAAAGTTCAGTAATCATAGTCATACCCATGTGTGTTGATAAAAACTGCTAGGCCTTCATTTGCACTTCGTTGAAAGTTACATGTGATAAATAAGAGCCCAGGTTAAGGTTGGGGGTGTGATATTTGATGTTTTAATAATATACATGGACAAGGTCAAAGTCTTATGGGGGGGGCTTGCTAATTTTCTATGATGAAGTATGAACAAAGTTTGTTAGCAAATGACACCTATAAAGCACAAACTTCCAAGCTGTAGCCTGCCAAATAAAATAATGGGAGGCAGAAAATTTCAAGGGCAGCTGCATCTGCATGACTGACTGGGTGAATATGACTTGGTGGCACTTGTTGTAAACGACGATTGCTTTTGCTATAGGACAGTTGCCAATTGAAGATAACAACGTTCTTAACCTTAACCTTTGCATTGCTCATCATGCTGGAAAAATCAACGACTAAAGAAACCGTATGCATTTTAGAATATAAAAAATTCATGGTGTCTATATCATTACTAACTTCAATTAAGGAAAAGGGTGTACAGGTACAACAAATTTTGAACTTTTCATTTATATATTAATAATTGGCATTTGTGTATTTTGAAATCTTCTTATTTAGTCCTTAATGAGGTTTGAAATTTAATTATGATTAATCCATTAGTGAATTTATAATGTGGCACAATCTAAATTTTTTATTTATGACACCTCCGTTCCTTAAATAGTTCATTAATATGTTTATTTTATTTATATTTTAATATTTAACAAAGATATAGAGAGCAAATCTTCAATTTAGCTTTCTAAAGTTATGCGCGTCACTACTTCCAAATTTTTTAATCATATCATACCAGTCTCAAAATTTAAAACATCATCATAGTATTCAACCAAGGCTTTTGTCACTGTTTGTCCTTGAAGGATTTAATTTAGTACTACTAAACTAGTTCCTCCACAGTTTAAAATAGAGGACAAAAGTGATGATAAAAAGTATCTTTGACAGACTAATTTTGTAACAAATTAAATCTGAGAGATTAATTTATTGAACATATTTTTGGAGGACCAAAGTGGTGGCAAAAAGATCTGAGAGACTAATTTGGTGACCAAATTTTTTGAATAGTTTTTATATAGATTTTTTTAGAATAGTTATGCAATAACACATAATTATAGAGTACTAAATTGAAAATTTAATCAAATAAATTTAGAGTTACATATAATATACAATTATGATAATAAAATATAAAATAATAAATATTGAATTAATTAAATTTTGATATTTTTTTAATTTTATTTCAGTATTAATTGTATATAATAAATAAGATAAAATATCAAATATCAGAAATATTAAAATTAATTTTGCAATAAAATAATTCAAACAAAAATTTTCATTTGATATTTTAGTTAATCAAATTATTATGTAATATCATTAAAAAATTATTCTCAAGTTTTATTTATGTATTTTATTTTTCTTTTAAGGATTAAAAAAATATAAAATGAATAATTTGATAAAACAATGCAGATAGCATGCAAATAGTTATGATTGTGCCATTGTCTGTAAGCTAATGACAATTATTGAGAAGGACCAATTGATAGAATATTCATAATTTAGGAAGTAGATAAAAAGATTTTAAATTTTACGATATCTATTTTATTTACAAAAGATTTTTTTAGTTCAAATCCAGTTTTTCTTTCAATTTGGTTCTCATTGATCCTTGTCCACCCATAATAAAAATTTTACTTTTCTACTTTTTAAAATATTTAAGTAGTTAAACTCGACAAATATTTGGTTCGTTAGACATTAATGTGAAAAGGCAAACAATATATATATATTTTACATAAAAAAACAATTTATTTTTTATTCGGTCATTTTTCTTGCATAATTTATTTATTTATTATTATACGAATTGGACGATGGTATTAGTAGTTGTGCATAAACTACAATTTAGATAACACATACTATAGATCCAAACATGACTAGGGGCGTGAAAAGGGGATTTATGTTGGTAGTATCATCCGCCCTAATTAATTAAACAAACCATTTTTTTATATAGATTGCTGGAAATGGTACTTTTTTTTCATTTTTTTTATATAGAAAATTTAACTTCAACATTTCAACTTTACTTATAAAGTGTAATTTATAACACCAATTTTAATCAATATTAACTTTTAATATTTGTTTTAATGAAACTTACTGATAGAATTGGAAATACAAATACCTATAGGTCACTCTTATTTCATAACTAAACAAAGCTCCCGTGTCACACACTAGTTATTTATATAATGAACCTACATATAACATGAAAATGTACATGGCAAAAGATGGCCTTCACGTATAGATATAAAGTATGAGATTTATTGGCAGCATAATGGATGGCACGTTGATGTGCTTCATTATCAATTAAACCCAAGTCAAGTCCCCCCATTACCAATGAGCTATCAGCTATATATATATATATCCATCAACCGAATATCTCTTTAATTGGCAAGCCTTTATCTTTGAACTCTTCCTAGTCCCTTAGTTCACCCCTCAAGGAAAAATGGCTGGTAGGCACTTCAGTATCCTTTCTCTACTGCTTCTACTTCTGGTGGCCTTCTCTTACACAGAAGCCAGTGCAGATGTTCCAAAAACAACAGACAAGAAAATAGAGGTGGTGGTGGAAGCCACGGTCTACTGTCAGAGCTGTGACCACTTTGGAACGTGGTCTTTGATTGGAGCCAAGCCCATTCCTTCAGCCAAAGTGAGTGTTACCTGCAAAAGCCACAATGGTCATGTGAGCTACTATAAGGTCTTTGAGACAGACAAGAATGGTTACCTTTATGCACCACTTGAAGGGTTCAAGATGCAGCATTATATACTTGACCACCCCCTCCACTCTTGCTACGTGAAGCCTGTTTGGTCTCCTCTTGAAAGTTGCAGCCTTCTCTCCAATGTCAATTATGGTCTGAATGGGGCTCCACTTCGTTATGAGAACAAGAAATTGCATGGAAGCAAGTATGAGGCTGTCATATATGCTGCTGGTCCCTTGGCTTTCCGTCCCTCTGAATGCTCGCAGACTCACCACTAATGTCTCAAGCAATTACCTTTGATCATGCATTGAGATTCATTTGATCATGATTTTATTGTTGCCTATTGTTTGTGTCTACATAGTATTCAATCTGAAGATGTTTCCTTTTGTTATTCTTTTTGGTGTATTCCATTTTGGTCTTTTTCTGTATTAAGCTAAATTGCAATGTTATTGTGGTTATTTAATCTCATTTTATTCCTTAAAAAGAGGATTGGTTTTCTACTGTCCTAGCTTTGAGTTCCATAAGCACAGAAAAATCAGTAGAAAAAGGACAACTGAAACCTTTTATTCGAATACCTCGCATAAAATCAAATTCTGCTTACATATAAGAAATCAGAATAGGAACTCAGCAATCACCTTATTCTTAAAAATCCAGAGGCATGTTAAACATCTTGCTTATATCGTCTATGGCTTCCTTTGTGAGGATAGTTGGCTCAAACAAATCAGATTCCTTGGACTTTCCTTGCAATTTTGGTGGTGGTGGTGGTGGAACTTCTTGTTGCAGGTGCTCATCATCAGCAAGGATTGAAAACCCACCAATGTCATTTCCCCTACTGCTCTGGTGGGCTTTCTCCTGCTTGGTGGTGGTTCTTCTTCTCCTAACAAAATCTATTGGCTTCCCAAACATGTTATTTATGTCATCCATAGCTTCCTTCAAGTTAATGGTGGGGTCTACTAAACCGTGGTGGCAAACATTTTCCACCTCTGGTTCATCCAAAATGGCGGAACCAACAAATCTGCAAACGACTGTATCCTCTCTGAACTTTGAATTACGAACGCTATCAGCATCCATATCACTAGATTTTTCAGAAGGAATATCCATGGGTTGTAGAAAAACAAAGCCATTTGGTTGTGAAGCCGATGAAGTACAACCACCTTCAGAAAAATTCACATCACTGGTCTCGGAATTCTCTTCATCATCAATGTATATCTGGAGCGGTTCTTGGTGAGGTTGGCTAGCTTCAGTCCTGTTCCGAAGTGACAAGGAACCGGATGGTTTGATTCCATTATCCAAGTTTTCATCAACAAAAACCTCAAACTCGTTCTTTGTACTACGATCTTCTTTTGAATGGTTTTTATGTGATTTCCTGCCTAATGGAACAGTCTCCAATGGCTCCCGGAACATGCTGTTAATGGCACTCATGGCCTCCTTCATATTTATTGTAGGATCCACTAATCCATGATGGCATGCATCTTCTGCTTCAGACTTCCCAACCATGGCAGTGTCAACAAACTTGACTACAACTGTATCATCACCACGAAATTTCTTGCGCTCATTCTTCTTAGTCTTTGTGTTTTTATCATCAGCCACACCTTTAGCTGCATAATTATCAATTCGGGGTCCCTTTTGCGCACCCTCAACCCAGTATACTCCATTGCTTTTGCTTCCCTCAGCCTTGTTGTCAAGAGAAGGGAAGCTCTTCGAAGACAGAGGCCTCCTGGAAGCTTTTGCTTCCTGATGCTGCAGGAGATTCCTTCTAAATTAGCTAACTGAATACCACTAACAACAACAATGAGATGCCTAAAACAACACAGATGTGAGCACATGAAGAGAAAAAGCAAGTCATTACCTGGATTCTCTTATTATTTTTTCGCTCCATCCGTTGAAGAAATTGTTCATATGATTTCTGCAATTTATCTAGAGGCTCTGCAAGGCTGTTCAGAAAAAAGGCAAGGTGAAAAATGACTTTGGAAATTTCTGGGATAGAGAAGCATCTCATACAAATTGGAGTACCAGGTTTTGCTAAGCTAAATTGAATGAGAAAGTAAAATTCATCGAAAATGATGCATGCATCAAGTTTCAAGCATAATCTAACAGCAACTTCATCTGAATTTTCTGTCCCAATTTCACAGAAGCATCAAACACTGCAAAAAACTGAATGGGACACCTGATCCAGTCAAAGGTGAGTGTTTTTAAGCTAAATGGTATAGTTAGCGTTGCATCTTAGTCATATCATATCTATGAAGGAAATATTATAATAAAAGATGGATGCTTGTCATGACACTGTGTAACTATCAAGGAACCATGTTAACTTTGTTCGTACAAAGTTCATTGCTAAGTTCCATCACCACTCATGTACTCAACACAACAATCAAAACAAGAGACTGATGATTACATAATACAACTTACTTCTTCACTCCCAGATGGTACATTTTCTCTGCCTCATCGCATTTCTTGCTCTTCTCGTAATAAAGAGCATACGCTTGGTAGAATTCACAACGTTTTGTCCCAATGTGATTAGTCTCCATCTTTCTCAAAAGTGTTTTTGGATCATCCACAAAATCCATCTACCAATCGGAGGGGAAAAAATCACTAAACATCTCATTACCCCATTGTAAAATTCGCTAAATCCAATAATCCAATAATAATGACATAAAAAAATTAGGCTTCATTTCCCGAACCCATTTCCGCAAATCACTAAAAGAGAGGGGAACGGGTGTTTAGGTTACCAGGTGGAACCAAACCCGAAGATAGCGCATGTCGTTTCTGTAACGCCGACCTAGCTCGAAGGTGTGTGCGCATTTCTGCAGGAACGCGGGTAGTTTTTCCTTCAGGGTTTTGGGAGGAAGAGTGTCCTTCAACTTTCGGATCGCGCTGCAAGTAAATTTGGGAATGAGTGAGGAAACAGAAAAGTGAAGTGGAAAACAGAGGAAGAGGAGAGAGAGAGGGAATTGAAGGGTACCGAAGCCATGGAAGCAGAGGGTCTTTGCCGGTGTAGGCGTGCATGTCTGAGATTAAGGAAGATAAAAGTTCATCCACGTTCACCATTTCGGAATCTGCGGTGGCGGAAACGGTGGTCGTCGCGGTGTTCCTGATTTGAATTTTAGTCTGGGCGCGGCTACGAGATGCTCGTTATATCGAGATTCAATTTAATTTCACTCTTTTTTGGGTTGGGTAATGGGCCGGACCACTTTATTTCCAAAATGGTTGGCCCAAGTCCAACTACCACAGAAAACGTTCCGAATAGCCTGATTTCTGCATGCTGATTTTTATTTTATTTTATGATTCAGCCTGATGAAATGAAATAACTAAAAAAAATATACATAATTTGGTCTACACATTTCTTTTTCCATTTTGTTTCTAAAATCACCTTTTCAAAAACACTTTATCCCTATAACTATTATGTTCAGCTAACCCATATCTCACTCACACCCTAAAAACTATATGATATTATTTCTATTTTATTATTTTTATTTTTCAAAAAATTTAAAAACACAAGGAATGCTTTTTCCCCTAGTTTTTAATGAAAATAACATAATGAGTAATAAATTTACTCTTATTAAGATTATTGGATGAAATTCAATGTTAAGTATGACTCATATTGTGCCTTCAGAAGATATGTACGGACCTTGCTCCCCGATGAGCGGGCGGGAGCTTAGGGGAGTCGTCCCGACAGGAGCTAAGGGATAGCGCCCCATAATTTTTTTGAGACCTAATACTGTTGTTGGTTTTGTATTTTATTATTTGTAGTTTAGATTTGAGCTTATAAATAACTACAATACTTAGGGTTTCTAAGTCTATATATTTTCTTCTTCCATTTTATCTCATTCTCTTATCTCGATTGTTATATGATTTTCTAGTACCCAACATTCAAGCTATTGTTATAATATAAATATCACTATTTTTATTTTTACATTTATAATTACGTAAAGTTGAATTCATTTTATATGAAAAAAATTTGAATGATTTAGAATGTTGGTGTAAGTCATCAAATGTAGCAGAGTTGAATAGTTAATGAAACTAGTATAAACAATGAATCTTTTATTTTTAGTTTCATGCACTAAACCTCATCATGATACTAATTACAAACCTAAAAGACAATATGCTAATTTTCAATTAAATCAAACGTTATAATAAACATAATCAAATTACTTTAACAAAAAAAAAAGCATAATTACATTTGAACTATTCAACCCTAGTACATTGATGACCACCAATATTTTATCCATTTTTTCCCGTACAGAATTAATTCAACTTCAAGTAATTATTAATTTAAAAGAAATTTCAGTGACACTATTTATATTGTAATTGGAATGTTATTTTTAAAAATATTGTAATTTTTATATTTGTTTCATGTAATTGCATATATTTATCTTATAAAATTTTATATGAAAATAATACCAGTGTAAAATATAAATTTTTACATATTAAAATTTTCATTCTTCACATGTGAGAAATAAGTCTGGTTATTGAAAAGAAAAGCAAAAACCTGGTGCGTTGCTTCGACTCACAGTCTTCCTTCCTCTTCAACTCACCAAGGAAACTGCTTCCGAATCCGATCAATGGAAAACTCGGACGAACAACTTCCCTTCTCTCAACCAAACCCTAACAATGCCGAAGAAGAATACGACGACATCGACGAGCCAGAAGGCGAAGACGAAGACGAAGAAGAGGAGGAAGACGACGACGACGACGTCGTTTCGCAGGAGCAATCCCCATTGTCGCGGCTGCGCGAGGAGCGTTCGAAGCTGGAAACCCTGTCCCGGCGATTGGCGTCGGAGCTGGTCCCAATCCGAGTCCACGACGTGCTGATTCGCGGCAACACGAAGACGAAGGAGTGGGTGATCGAAGCGGAGCTCAAGCTCCTCGAGGAGGCCACCAACGTGCAGGAGCTCATTCGTGCCTCAGAAATCGCCCTCTCCAGGCTCCGCGGCCTTGAGATTTTCGACACCGCCGAGCTCACGCTCCAGGCCGGGCCGCCGGAGCTGCCTCACACCGCCAATGTCATCGTCGATGTCGTCGAGTCCGCCAACAGAATCTCCGGTGATTTCGGCGTTTACACCAAACCCGCGGTACAATTTCGCTCTCTAGCGTGTGAGTTATGTTGAGATTGCACTAGATTGAATTCATTGCAAGCGAGGGACCGGGAGATGTTAGTGTTATTTAAGGCGTTGTAAGGAATTTTTAGTTAATATGCGAATGCTTTTCCACTTAGATTTGAGGTTGTAGTTTTTCATTGCAGATGCTTGTAGCCTTGTTTGTACTATAGTGCAACCAGCAAATCTGTATTCCGGAGTTAGGACAATGACCACTATTTAAGTGACAATGACATGACTGCATTTTGAAGGAACGGGAATAGAACTGTGGCTTGTTATCAGAGACCAGGGGTTGGTCCTATATGGGCATCCTTTGAATGGGTTTAGTTTAGCTTTACTGGTTTGCAGTTGCTGTAAAAATGTCATTTCCTGATCGTTATCTGTTTCTACCATAAACTCTTGGTTTGGTTAAATTGTTGAGAAAACATACTCTTCCTGCCGTTGAGGTTAATGTCATCTTCTAGTATGATCTTTGACTTTTCTCAGTCAAGGCATTAGACATATATTGAACTACTTGTGCCAAGATTATAGAATCAAGGGTTTAAGGGAAGCAGACTTTCCTGCTTATTGCCCCCTTAATAATATGAGAGATTTTATACAATTACAGCAAAACAAACAACTATGTACCATTGCTTTACTTCTTGGCTATTGATATTATGCTTAGGGATGAGCAGGAGTTAGTTTGCATGTTTCTTGTTTTGTCTTTTACTATTTTGACTATTTGGTCAGAGATAAGGTAAGTATTTGAAAGAGTATACTTAATGTGGAAATTGGGAAGATACTCCAAATTCTTGGAGCTCCAATTTGATTTTTCTTTCTGTGAGTTGAGTTTTTGTGGCTTTTGGTCCTTTAGAATGATTATCTCTATTTCAAATGACTTCTCGCGCTAATAAGACAATGAGGATATAATGTATGTGCCATTATATAATGTTAATTTGTTGGGATTTTTTTAAACTTTATGAGGTTGCATAGATATGATTTGTTGCCGATTGATAAAATATAAAGGTTTGATCATGACTATGAATTTTCAGCTACAAAACTTTTTCCTTGTAAAAAAAAAAGTCTCTGGAGTGGAGTAGAAAATTTCTGTTTCATCCTTGTTTTATGGGAAGCTGTATATTGATTATCTGAGTATTTATTGGTCTTAATCAGCTAATACCTTTTTTTTTTTTCATTTTGGAAATGTTGCAATGCTCTTTCAGACTAGTTCTTGGTCTGCTGAAGGTGGTCTTAAGTACAAAAACTTGTTAGGTTATGGTGATCTATGGGATGCCTCTTTGGCCTATGGTGCCAACCAAACAACAGAGGTAAGTGTAGGAGTGTATGCCCCTCGACTGAAAGGATTGTTAACCCCTCTTGTAGCACGACTATCCATGCTTTCTCAAGATTGGCAAGAGTTTTCTTCATACAAAGAGCAGTTGCTAGGCTTGTCTCTTGGCTTAATCTCAACAAGACACCATGACTTAGTCTACACTCTTGGATGGCGTACCTTGACTGATCCATCACAAATGTCATCCAGGTCTGTAAGGAGGCAACTTGGGCATGGTTTACTATCATCCTTGAAGTATACATTTAAAATTGACAGGAGAAACTCACCAATTAGGCCTACAAATGGATATGCTTTTCTTTCTACCACTCACTTTGGTGGCCTTACACCAGATCATCGGAGCTTGCGATTTCTGCGCCAGGTGCAATAGATCATTTTCTTGTCCTTTTATTAATTTGCTGAAATGCAATTGTATATGTCATGAATAAACATTATAATCTCTGTTAAGTGATAGATAGCACTGTAGTAATTACAGCAACAACACCTTATCCCCCCGAGTGACGAATAACATTGTAGTAATTTTTTAAATGATTTTAGTATGCTCTACTTTCCAAATTGATGCAGACCAGAAAATGAATTTATGGTTATAACTATATATTTGTAATTAATTAATTATTGTGGTTACTGTAATTTGGAGGATTTGATTGTGTACAGATTTTTATTCCCAAATTTATTTCCTTGTAACTCCCTATTTGGGACAGTCTCATTAGAGTCTATATATTTGTACCAATCTATGTATTTTTTGGAACAACAGAAAATAATTTCTGGTTCTTTATCCTTTCCACCTTCCAAATGAATTAGATTGAAATTAAGGATTTGGAATCTAGGGTTAAAACATCCAATTCTTTTGGGTATCGGCAGAGTACATCTTCTTGGGCATTTTAAAAATTCTGAACCTGGTGCCTGTAACAATATTCTTCTTTTCCTATACATGTTGACATCATTTAGTTTTAATTTTGTCGGTTGTAGACAGTGTATGAGGAGCTTGTTTGACCAGAGTGTGGCCTCTCCACCAAGTGAAAGAATGCCCTTGCTTGCTTTGCCTGAGTAGGATGCTCATACATGTTGAAAAACAGCCTATTTGGTTATTCTCACTATTTGAAAAATCATGGCACTAGTGCATGATTGTGTGCATATGGCTTTCGCTTCTTTCATAGGTGCTATATTATATATCTTGTGTATTAAGAAATCATATTTTTTCTAACTTTATTGTATGTATAGTGCAATTTTGTTACCACCTGCCTGAAAATGCTTTGGACTGTGGTAAATAATATATATTGGGGAATGGAAAACTATCCACGTATTCTTTCAAAAAATGTTGGGAATGATGCCTTCAAGGCATGTTCAGTAACACATGTATAACAAGTTGTGATAATAACCCTCATCTGTCTAAATATATGTTGTATTTTCTTTGCTCATTTTTTATATATTTTGTTTTCTTGACTAACTTGTTTGACTCTTTCAATGCAGGAATTTGATGTTCGCTGTGCCATCCCCTTTGGGTTTTATAATACGGCACTTAACCTTGGGATTTCTGCTGGTGCAGTTTTTCCATGGGGGCATGGCTTCATGAACAAGCCATCTCCGCTTCCTGAAAGGTTTTATTTAGGTGGTGATTTCTCTCCAGTTTGCACCCTAGGAGGACCAATAACATTGTGGGGATTTAAAACTAGGGGATTAGGTCCTACTGAACCACGAAGACGAAGTAGAGATGGAATTATTGATGACAGTGATGATTCCTCTAGATGGGACTTCATTGGAGGAGATCTAGCTGTTACTGCATTTGCAGACCTGTCTTTTGATCTTCCAATTAGGTGGTTGAGAGATCATGGAATTCATGGTCATGTTTTTGCTGGTGCTGGGAGTACTGCTAAATTAACTCAGAATGAATATAAGCACTTTTCACCTTGGAAGTTCTTAGAATCCTTTCGAACATCTGTGGGATGTGGATTTGTTGTTCCTACTAGACTTTTTCGCCTAGAGGTTAGTTTATGTTTCAGTTTCTTTATAGTTTATATTAATTGAGCAAGGGATCAAAGTAACCATATCACATCAACATCAACAACACCTTTAACCTAAGTTAATTGGGGTCGGTGGTAGATGAACCCAATGATAGATCGGAAAAAAAAAGACAAAGAAAGAGAAAGGGAGAGGGGAAGAAAAAAGTGAAAATAGGATAAGAGAGGAATAATAAGCTAAAATAAAAGAGGGGTGAAAGGAAGAAGGAGAAAATAAAGAGGAAAAAAAACTAAAACAAGGGAAACAACTAGAACATAGAACTACTAATGAGTTTAACTTTCCACCAAGCTTATAGCTTTTCTCCACTGCATCCTATGACATACCGTCCGCCAATCTATATCCCACTCCATTAAGTCTTGTTTAACTACCTTTCTCCAGGTAAGTTTCGGTCGACCTCTACCTCTCTTTGTGTCGAGCTCTTGGTAACAAACTTTTGTTCTTATGGGAGCATTCAGTGGTCGTTTCATAACGTGTCCAAACCACCTCATACCGGTACCATTGATACCTTTCTTCGAATATCCTCATTTCTTATCTTATCCATTTTCGTATAACCACACATTCACCTTAACATCCTCATTTTTGCTACCCCTATTTTATGCTCATGTTGCCTATGTGCTTATCAGTATTCCGCTCCATATAACATTACCGGTCTTACAGCTGTTCTATAAAATTTTCCTTTTAGCTTAAGGGAAATTTTGCGGTCACACAAAAATCCCAATGCACTTTTCCATATCATCCACCCTGCTCTAATTCTATGATTTACATCCTCATCAATCTCACCACTTTTTGCAAAATTGATCCCAAGTATCTAAAAACATCTTTCTTGGGTACCTCTTGACCAAGTAAATACACTGTGTCTTGATCACCATCTCTTACTCACGAAAACTCATACTTCATATACTCCGTCTTGCTCTTGCTTATCGTGAATTGTTTAGACTCTAAAGTGTTTCTCCACAATTCCAGTTTCCTACTAACACTATCTTTGGTCTCATCAATAAGCACGATATCATCTGCAAAAAACATATACCACGACACTTCCTCTTGAATATCTTTCGTTACTTCATCCATCACTAAGGTAAAGAGATACGGACTAAGAGCCGAACCTTAGTGAACACCTACCATGATAGGGAAATACCTCGATGTTCCATTACAAGCTTTCACACATGTGGTAACCCCATCATACATATCTTTAATTGCATTAACATACTTTAATGTTATTTTTTTCTTCTCAAGAGTCCATCATAAGACTAACCATTTGGGGGGGGGGGGGATACTTGAAGTGAAATGTTAATGATGGAGGGATACATAAAAGACTTAGGGAATTGGGATAGTTAGTCTTATTTCTTAAATTTGGACTTTGGGCTAGTTGTGTAATTTTTCTTTTTATTTTCCTTAATTTTGTTCTGAACTTAGCACTTAATCTTATAAATTATCCGCACCAATATTTGATCCAAGTTTTGATATTGTTGCAAATCACCTGAATATAATTTATTTATTTATTTTACTCTTTCAACTATGTACTGATAATAATATAATTTAGAGAAACAACCAGTTGTGGTTGTAAGGTTGGCAATTTTTTGACAAAATTATCCAATCTCGTTTCTGATGTGGCCCTTACTTGACCTCCCTCCTAATTTGGTATTTAATTGTTATTTATCAAGGCTTTATGATTTCTTCATTGACACACTTCTAATTGTTTCAGGGTAATTACTATTACATACTCAAGCAGAATGAGCATGATCATGGGAAAACTGGATTTAGGTTCAGCTTCTCGGCTCCTTCTTAGAGATTGAGTCCACAACTGAGATTCTTTTTCTTTTTCATTTATTCTCTAGCATTAAACATTTTTGCTGCCTGTCAATGGATGGCTAGTACTCTTCCTTTCCCTCTCGTTTAAAATCCAGACTGAAATCGGGAAAGGGCACTGTTCCAGTGTTGAGGATTTATAGGATCAGTTTTTGGAGAAGACATTACCCCTTGAGACATATAAGCCGATGCTTATTGCATGACGATGTTGTATGAAATTCTAAATTATTCGCTCGTGCATTGCTACTTTAAAAGGCCTCGATTGGCACTGAGAATTCTCAAACTTTGTTTGTTCAACTTAAATTGAATAAATCGCTAACATTGGTTGAGATAATTCTTGTGGATATTTATGCCTATTGTCTTCCAAATGGTAAAACAGCAAATTGACTTTGTGGTTGTATACTTGTTATTTGATGGGTGGTTCCTGAAGGTATACACGGGTTAAATTTTGATTTTCTGCGAATACTATTTGTGCTAACAATTTAAGTCAGAAACTAAAAATACCATTAACTCTAAAAAATAATGGTTAAAAAAATTCAAAAAATATATCTAAGTGATTTTTTTTCCGAACAAGCGAGAATTTAGGGATGGAGATACAGATATAGGATGTTGTTCTTTACTTGAAATTTTCTCTATTTTGTATATGGTTCCAAAAGGGGAACACAAATTTCACCATATTTTTGTCCCAGAAATGATTACTAATGTTAGTAATTTTTTATTTTTTTATTTTTATATAAAAGTTTTAACTGAAATTTATCCTCCTTCAGAAAAAAAAAAACTGGAATTTATTCTTCCTCGTTTCATTTGTGTCTCGATAAATAGTAATATTAGTTTTTTTTAAAACAATTAACAATTGAACGTCGTCACTAATTTCTGTTAAGAAAAAGTGTCCCAGGAGTGACATTGTTGGCGGGGAATTTTTTTTATAATTGAAAATTATGATTTTTGATGTGATATTTTTATGAGTTATTTTAATTATTTATATTTTTTATTATAATAAAAGAAAAATTAAATTTAAGAAAGTAAGATTAACATTTTTCCACAATTCTTTTATATGAAAAACTTTCAAAACTTGTTTTCTATCAGGGCACTCGCGCGACACGAATTAAATTATGAGAATGCATATAAATAAGCAGTGAAAAAACATGTGTGGACAGTAGGGCGTGTAAGAGAAAATGGAAGAAAGTGAAATTCTGGGAGCCAATCCGAAAGGAAAGAAGAGGATAGAGCTCTATAATATAACGACACCACAAAAAACGCATTTCGTTAGTTACTATGATAGGATGATGCTATTTCTCTTCTTGGTATATGCTTCCGGCATCTTCCTCTGATCCCTCACTCACTGCTTCAAACTCATTATCATAAATCCCCTTTTTTATTTTCTATTCTCACTCACAACAACAATGTTTCACTCCACCTCTCTCCTTCCCCATAATAACCGCTTCGTCTTCTCCTTCCGCTCCAAACCTTCTTTTTTTTCATTCTCACTCTCATTCGCACTCTCTCTCTTTCTCCAAATTTCTCTCTCTTCCATCTTCTTCTTCTCAATCGTCATGTTGCCACGTGGCTCGAATCTCCACCGAGACCTTAGAGGTCTCGCCGCCGCCGCCTCCCGGCTTCAACTTCCGCCGCGAAATCGCGCGCCTCGCCGACCTCCGTGTCAGGCTCTCCGCGTGCTCTACTTTAAACGAGAAGCTCCGAGTGATCGACGCCGACTCCAGAGTGAAGCGCTTCTTCCGTTCCCGCCGCGACCTCGCTAGGGTTTTGGCATCGCTGCAATTGAGCTCCGACCAACTGTTCCTGCTCAAGTGCGTGGTTGCCGCCGGACAAGAGCACGTTCTGTGTTTGGGCGACACGGAATCGTTGGAATCCTCCGCCGCCACGAGTGCAGTGAAGAGCGCGCTTTACGCTCTGGCGGATATGATTGCGAATATGGATTCCTTTAACGGCAATGGCGAAACAGGTTTGGGGATGGCTTTGGGGGATCACGAGATTGCGGAGTTGAACAAGTTGTTAGAGACTTTGGCAGAAATTGAGCGATTCTATGACTGTATTGGAGGAATTATTGGGTCAGTGCTTCGTTTTTCTACTTTTACCATTCGCTTAGTATGGAACAAATGGAAAAGAAAAAGGAATGAAATTAACTTACATTGCTTTTTACTTCTTTAGTATATTAAGAATTGAACAGAAAAAGTAATTATATTAATAGTATTACCTTGTGTGAGTTACGTAGTGAAGCTGCAGAACGGAACTGTTGTGCTTCTTAATTAGATTAATATTTTTAGTTCTCCGGTTTTCTGGGAACAATAATTGTGTTTGCGCGGGAGACAGGGTGGGAACAATAGTTGGGTTTAGGCTCGTTTAGTTTTTTTTTTCCTCTAAGCAAACGAATCGGTTCGCCTTGCCCTCATTACTTGTCATCTCAACCAAGGTTTTAAATATGTGTGATCTATCGAGGTTGTTGCTTTGTCCTGTTCCTTGATATTGTGGGAAATTGCAGACAAATGGGCGATGTAGCCACAATTATGGTTGTCGACACCCAGAAAAACTTGATGCTGCAGCTGAAATTGCAGTTTGCAGACCTTTTCTAAAACCTTGATCCCAACAAAATCAAGTCTTTTTTGCTTTTGCTTGGCAAAAACTTGGTTTGATAGGAGAGACTGTTGTTTTGGAATAAGTCAATGTGCGTCTGCTTGTTTGTTTGCTAACAATAACATTAATAAATACACTGCAGGTATCAGATAACAGTACTGGAACTTCTTGTACAAAAATTGTTTGAGATGCAGAATATAAGTTGGGCCCACCAGAGGCATGACGTGAAAGAATGCCAAATTTTGGGAATTAATGCACCTAATGGGCTTAACCTTTCTGAAGACACAGAGTATGCATCTCAAGCAGCTCTATGGGGTATAGAGGTTAGTTTAATTACATTACCTGTTTCATAATTTGAATTTAGATCGAGATGATTCATAGCTACCTGGAATAATAAGATCTTATCCTTCTAGGGTTTGCCAGACCTAGGTGAAATTTATCCGTTGGGAGGTTCTGCCGACAGACTTGGTTTGGTTGATCCTAACACAGGCGAATGCCTGCCTGCTGCAATGCTACCATATTGTGGAAGGACTTTGTTGGAAGGTCTTATAAGAGATCTTCAGGTATATAGATATACAACTATCAAACACAATCATACTTCTTATGCCCACTTTTTGATAATAAAATGGAGACAAGATTAATCATTTATGCTGGGTGTGGAAATATCTAATTCTGCTGTTTCACATTTGAAGGCTAGAGAATTCTTGTACTTCAAGTTATATGGGAAACAATGCATCACACCTGTTGCAATAATGACAAGTTCCGCAAAGAACAACCACAAACACGTCACCTCTCTGTGTGAAAGACTTTCATGGTTTGGAAGAGGTCGATCAACTTTCCAATTTTTTGAGCAGGTTTTATATAAATCTATACCACGGCTTCTCAGAAGGGGTAATCTTATATTAACAATGTCTAAATATCTAATTTGTACATTGGCAGCCTCTTGTTCCAGTTGTTGGTGCAGAAGAAGGCCAGTGGCTGGTCACCAAACCATTCAGTCCCCTGAGTAAGCCTGGTGGTCATGGTGTCATATGGAAACTTGCTCATGACAAAGGCATTTTCAAATGGTTTTACTGTCAAGGAAGAAAAGGTGCAACTGTGCGCCAAGTCAGGTCTGTTGTTATGATTGATATTTCTAGGGTTTGCTTTTGTTAGTTTTCTAGTAGAGAAACTTGCTTTTACAAGGTGACTGATACTGGTGACCTTGCAGTAATGTGGTGGCAGCTACAGATTTAACCCTCCTAGCCTTAGCTGGGATTGGCTTACGTCAAGGAAAGGTAGGTGTAGGTTGTTTTAATTGAGAATGTCATTCTTTTCGAGGACTCTGTATGTTGACAAAGATAAAAACATGTCATAATAAATGGGTAAATAATGTTCACCATGTGTTGTTCCTTACCTTTTGTCTTGTAAAATTTCTTATGCATAAAGATTTGAATAAATCAACAAATGACAGATATTTGCAACTTTGGTGAATAATATACCCTGGGAAATAAAAAAACTAGATACCACAGACCACAGTCAATCTGTTTATCCTTTGAATGCACTGTTCGCAACTTTGCATGCAGCATTATCCCTATTTAATAGTTTATCTTGCCTGAAGAACTTAAAGAAAAAAGAAAGATACTATTTTCTGTAATATTTATTGAACTAAACAGTCTCAAATCACAAATTGAATATTAATTGCACTTTCTTAACTGTGTCTGTTTAACAGAAACTGGGATTTGCATCTTGTAAGCGGATCTCGGGTGCCACAGAAGGAGTTAATGTGCTGATGGAGAAGAAAAGTCTTGATGGGAACTGGGAATATGGTGTGTCTTGTATTGAATACACTGAATTTGACAAGTTTGGAATTACTACTGGATCTCTTGCTCCAAAAGGGTACATGATTTTCCTGGACTTGATTTATTTCAATATTTCACCTATCTCATAAAATTTGATTTGACCTTTCATAATCTAAACTGACTTAATATGTTCGAATTTGGTTCTAGATTCTGTGATATATGCAGCTTTAAATTATTTGCAATGCTTAAGCAGTGGTATCCTTCTAGTGAGACACACTATTACAAACAAATAACTTTGATGATTAAGAACACATCCCCAAACTTGTGTCAATATTGGGAATGGCATGCATCTTATAAACCTGTATCCACAGAAGAACCATACATTTCAATTTAATATGAATGCATTTGTTATCATAGATTTCTTTTCTTCTAGAGATTATCATAACAATTAAATAGACATATATGTAGTCAAGATAATCAACAATTGGATTAAAATAACTTAATCCTACGTCCCAAGAGGCAAGAAACATGAATGCCTAGTCGGAGCCTTATTTTGTGTTCTTCTAATCTTATTTGTTGAAAACAAAGACTTGTTTTTGTTTGCTCAAAATTATGTCTCATTTGATTTGATGGTGTTGGTTTCAATTTATTCTATTAGAAATCTTTTTTCTGTTTGTATTTTAGGCTTTCTAATTTGGAATGCATAACCCAAATATCAACTTTATTTTTATAATTTAGTTTGCAGCCTGAGTTCCCAGCCAATACAAACATCTTATATATTGATTTGCCTTCTGCGGAGCTAGTTGGATCAAGTAAGAGTGAAACTAGTTTACCTGGAATGGTGCTAAATACTAGAAAGCCAATAGTTTACACAGATCAGTTTGGAAGACATCATAGGTATGTATTTTCGCTATGAACTTTATCTATGCAGTTTCATTTCTTTCTTTTGTTTTGTAGAGTAAATTGAACATTAACCTTAGCACAATGGTAAGGTTGCTTGCTGCCTTGTGACCTAAATAAAGTTCACAGGTTCAAATCTTGGAAAAAAATTCCCTGTTGGCTGGGTTAAGGCTGTGTATATCTACTTTCCTCAAACCTTAGTTAGTGGGAGCCTTGTGCATTGGGTTGCCATTTTTCTTATTGATTGAAGTGGTATTATTAACTGTAAATTTATATTTTCTCCAAAATAACTTTTTTCAAAATTTCAAAATGGATATATTGTTTAATCGCAGCAGTAGCTACTGAAGCATTTCATAATCTATATTCTTTATCTGACACTAATTTATATTCATGTATCTAGAAACAGAATTTTTTTATTTTGAATAAATGACAACCACAAGTTCAAATTGATGGGTTTCCTTTCCTGGCTTAAAAATAAAATGCATCCTTTCTTTCTACAGTGATTATATGCTTTCTTATTTATTATTACTTATTGGTGTTGGTAAGAGTAGATTTACAGTTTCTTCAATTTTTCTGTATTGGTCTTAAATTCTTTAAGTTGGTTTTTGGTTAAATTACTCAGTTTGTCCCTAAACTATCTGAGAAATTTCAAGTAGATCCCTAAACTAAAAAAAAATAATCAGGCCCCTGAACTAAAAAAGTATGTCCCTGGGGTTAGTTTTTTATGGATGGAAGTCACCAGAAAATGACAATGTATGGCAGTTTTTAAAACCCTTGAGACTCGATTTAAAAAAATTACATGATCTAGGGACCTACTTGAAATTTCCCAAATAGTTTATGGACCAACTGAGTAATTTAACCTTAATTTTTCTTGTGATGAAATGTTATCACTCTGTCTATATCGCTGATTCTTTTGTTGCATTTACAACTTATTCATCCCTTTTTTAATTGTGATTCGCTAGTGTCTCTGGTGGTAGACTTGAGTGCACAATGCAAAATATAGCTGACAATTATTCCAACTCATATTCATCCAGATGTTATAATGATGTGGAAGGTATGCCATGTATCATTCATGTATTTGTTTGATCTGACAAACCATATGCTCCCTTTCCCATTTAGTTGCGCTTAACAAAACCCTTACTTAATTGTGAGCAGATAAGCTAGATACATATATTGTATACAATGAAAGAAGAAGGGTTACCTCCTCTGCTAAGAAAAAAAGAAGACATGGAGACAAGTCTTTACACCAGGTTTGATTTACTGCATGTGCAAAGTATCAATTTTATGTCTAGATTGGGATGACTAAACACATTACATGTGATATTCCAATGTGTTGATTAAATTTCAAGCTCCATACCGTGCTTGTACTGTTATTTCTCGTCCTTTTAGCTTCTTATTATGAGGTTTGTTCCTGATATTTCCTTAGATACTTGTATCGTGCTCACTTCACAGTTGGTATCATCTGAATATATTACTAATGTGTTGAAAGTTGAAGAGCCAAATAAGACGTTATTTGAAGTATTAGGATTATTTTCAAGTTCCTTAAACATTTACCATGACAAAACCTACAATTTATGTCTTGGAGTTGGAATGATGCTTGCTTTTAAATATCTAAAATGTTTTACATTTATATGCAGACACCTGATGGCGCTCTGTTAGATATCTTACGAAATGCTCATGATCTTCTTTCACAATGTGATATAAGACTTCCTGAGGTATGTATCTATTCTAATGTGTGTTTTATGCATATTGATTTATTTTCATCTGGTTGGGTTGGGTTCATTTTCATATTATACTAGTTTGCTTATTCTAGGTACTTTCAATTATTTTTATGTTACACTTTCTCTCTCCTGCAGATCGATGCTAACGAGAACTATGTTGATTCGGGACCACCATTTCTCATCCTTCTGCATCCTGCTCTTGGTCCTCTTTGGGAAGTCACTAAGCAAAAAGTAACACTATTTATTATGTTATTTTTCAGTATTATTCATCAATAGTTGTCATTTTTGCATTTGTTTGTGTATAATTAAAATTATGGAAGTTTGATTGAATTCTATCAATAAATGGCTGTGTTCTAAACATGTTGGTTCTTAAATGGTGAAATAAAGTATCCACGGTCTATTTATTAAATTAGCATTTTAATATATTTTTCTTGTTAGTGAAATTGTGTTAGATCTGATTAATGAAATAGATCATTTTTGTCTGTGTCCAGTATCCATGCCACCCATAGTGTTCAAACACACATGACAGAGACATGAATATTACCTTTTTACACAATTTTCTTCCTATTGTTTGATCGTAATCCTATCTTCAATGCAATTTGCTTGAAACATGACAATTCTACAGCTTTACAAGGGTGAATTGTGTTGATCATCTTTTATAGAAAAAAGGTTTCAATTATTTTGTCATGCTTTCTTGTGATCAGTTTTATGGTGGTTCCATATCAGAGGGCTCCGAGTTACAAATAGAGGTTGCAGAGTTTTTTTTGGAGGAATGTTCAGGTACTACCTGCTCAAATAGACTTTGTTAACTTATATGGAATGGAGTTGCTAAGATATTGGGCTGATATTTGTCCTTTGCCCCTTTATTCCAGCTCAATGGAAGCCTGACCATAATATCTGAGAATGTTATGGGCTCAATGAAGATTAATGAGAACGGTGAATCCATACTACATTATGGCCAAAGGTACTGTGCTGTCTGTATTAATAAGAGCTGTTGTGATCCTTTATCAACCTGATCTTCCGTCCGACTCCCAAGACCTCAGGCATAAAATTATTTTAGATTGTAAACATAAAAAAATGTTTATACACATTTATCTTGTTATCATGCTAGGTGTGGAAGATGCAAATTGCAAAATGTCAAGGTATTGAATAAGGGAATTGATTGGACTTGCGGTGAAAACATATACTGGAAACATGATGTGCAGCGATCTGAGGTGCTGCAGATCATACTGCATGGAAATGCCGAATTTGAGGCTACTGATGTTGTCTTACAGGTTAAAGTTTAACTTCGGATTTTATTCTCCCTCTAAAAATTAGTTGCAAATCTTGCTTACAATACTGCCAACTCATTTGATTTGAGCCAAAGATTTACGGTAGAAAGAGTTGTCATTGGATCCAAGCCAATTGGTTAGTTGATCTGAATGTGGATGTGCATGGTAAGATGGGCACAACGGCCTGGTATTGCTTTACACAGTAGGATTATTTCCTTCATGGATACCCAACCACACTGTTACAAATAATATTATAGTCATGGGACACTTCCTTTTGTATGCACTGACATAAAGGATGCCTTTTGAGTTTAGAACTTATTAGGTATCTGGTTTTTAACTGTCAAACTGTCCCTGTAGTCATTTGTATATGAATGTTGAAAAGAACCAGAGTCTTGTAAGAAAGCCATCAATTACTGTCAGTTATACAGCCTAAAAAATAAGTAAAATAAAATTACTCCTCTTGTTAATTCTAGTGGATATTTGATACCTTTAAACTAATAACTGACAAGTTTATTTGCTGTTATTTAACTGATATAGGGAAATCATGTGTTTGAAGTTCCAGATGGCTACAAACTGAAAATCACGCCAGGAAGCCCAGGTCTCTTAAACTTCAGAAATTTCTTTTGCTTGGTTGTTCATGCTTTAGTTTCCTAAATTAATATGTTCTGTTATCATGATTATTTTGAGAATGTTAGTTTTGTAATCCTTAGTCAAATTATATTTGTTCTGTCTAGTCATAGAATGTTACTGATTTAAAGTTCATAATTGCGTTTCAGGTTTAGCAATCAAGTTGGATCCAATTGATCAAGATATGATGGAGAGTGGAACCTGGCACTGGGATTACAAGGTAGAAGGTTCTCACATTCAGTTAGAATTAGTAGAATCATAAACCACTAACCACTTTAGATGTCTGCTGCGTGAATCATGGTTCACAGCTGGCATTGGGGTTCATTACCTAAATAATTTCGATTACCAAGTGACAGGTTGAACAGAAGTTAAGCCTGTCATTTTTGGTTGTTTTAGTTGTGTAATATGTTGGTAGGTTTGTAAAATCCGTGTCACTTCCCTCGTACTCTTCTATTTTTCCATTCTTCCCCCCTTTATTTATTGGGATGATGATCTCATGTAACCAACATTGTTAAACTGAGATAAATTCAATCAATGAATATGGTTCTATTTCATTAATTGCAGACCTCTTTTTGTATCCTTTGAGATTATCACATGCCCAGATTACACCCGGTCTCTTTTTCTGGTTTCTGCCTAGAGTCCCTTTAGCATACGTGTTTCCTTTGAACTAGCTATTATTATTTTCATAAAATATTGATAAATTTAATTTTAATAAAAATTAATCCACAATAAATATTTTTTGTACCTTGAAATACTACACAATTGGGTTCATTAAATAATCCTAACAGTTTTTTCTTGTTAATATAACATAAAAGTGAGAATATATCAAATTAAATAGTGACAAAAATAACAAATAATATTGGAAATGATGTTTTATCATAATTTTAATATATTAATAAAATAATAATACTTGAGACCGAAGAAAGGACATCTCAATTACATAATACTACAAATAGAAAAAAAAATCAATTTCAAAATTTCAATAAAAAAAAAAGAAAACACGAAGAATATTTTGTAATTAATTTAAGTTATAGCTATCTTAACAAATAAGTAGTTGGTTTGAGTGAAATTGAGTTTAAATCCATTAAACAAAGTCTAGATGTTTTTATGAAAAAATTGTAATGGAGATGGAAGAATCCATTGAAATTGGTTAGTTAAATTTTTCAATAGAGAGTAATAGTTAATAAAATTAGTGAGTGAAATTGAATTTGATTCCATTTAACAAAGTTTCAATGTTTTTATGAAAAAATTGTAATGGAGATGCAAGATTTCAATGAAATTGGTTAGTTAAATTTTTCAATAAAGAGTAATAGTCAATAAAATTAGTGAATATTTTTCATCAATGACAAAAAAAAGTTGTAGCTCTTTTATATACAAATATATCCCTCACCACGCCAATTTGAATGAACTATCCCAATGTAAAGTTTGACAATGCATGAGTAACAAATAACAAATGAATTTACCGATTTAAAATGTCAAGACAGTATGCAGCCTCTGGAATTTCTGTTTTTATTTATTTATATGTATCAATTTGCTGTCTGACATGTCACATAGTTTTGTCCATATTGCTAATCAAACTCTCCTGTTTTGGAGGATTCGTAATCGTCCTCCTAGTTGCAGAGGCGGACGTACGTGTAAGGTTGGGGGCAGTGCCCCCCCCTTAAATTTTGGCATGAAGTTATAATAACCCTGTTGGAACGGTGGAACTGGGCCGTGCCCCCCCTAAATTTTCGTTGAAGAGAAGGAGGAAACAGCTTATAAGAACAGAAATGGAAACTAGAAAGAAAGCGCCGCAGACAGCAACGAAGGAGAAGAACAGGAGAAGCTAGCTTTGTCTTATTTGGGCCTAATTTGCTTTCTGTACCCACTTTTTTTCTTTCTGCAGTTTCATATTACATTTTCGAAATGAACTTTTGAATTTTAATTTAGATAGTTGCTATTTACAGTTTTTTTTATTATTAATACATTTTACTTGTATTATCAAATTCAATTGTTATTTTAGATTTTTCAATATAGAATTATAGATGAATTTTCTTAATCAAATAATTTTAGTTATATACATATATATAATATAATTTTAAAGAGATTCATAATCTTGTACATAAAACATTGATTTAAATTTTCTTTATAAAAAAAATTTTCGAGGGCGCTGCCCCCGAACCCCCGCCACTAAATATGCGGACATAAAATTATTTCTACAACATTAGAGTGCCCCCCTTAATTTATTTTCTAGATCCGCCCCTGCCTAGTTGTATCCCCTTTTCTCACTCTTCTATGAACTTTTGATATGTTTTAAAAGTGTATATCAGTCTGCTGAGGAATTAGGAAAAATCAGTGCTTCTTTATCCTGAACTGCGTGTTCGGTTGTCATAAGAATAATAAAGAGTTCCACCAAACAAGATACATCTGTATATTGCCTCGCAAACAAATGACGTTGCATGTCAATCCCCTTAAAAGACTTATCACTTAATAATCCTACTTTAGTTCCGATGTTTACAGATCTCATTATTCCATGTATTTTTCATAGTCAATTTCTACATAGAAATCTTTGCACTATTATTTTACTATACATATCTTTTTTAATCAAATAGTCTCATTTACATTTCAATATTTTTTTTGCACTCTATTATATCTTTGATAAGAAGTGACCAAATATGATTTTTTTTTTTTTGTTTTTGTTATTACGCTCTTATTTAATAGTTGTAGTAGTAATTTATATATTTGATCACCCTACTAATTAAAATAATCTAATTCTGCCACCGTTAAACAGAAACTTATATATAGATCTTTCATAAGCAGCTACTGGCATGGACGTTAGTAAGAAAGGTCAAGTTATATAGTTAGTTAATAATTTGGCACCAATTAAGCTAATAGTTTATTTGCACCGTCTTTAAACGGTTGTTGGATTTCTGTTCAAGACAAATTTCAGGAAGACAATTTCATTATTTGATTGATCATCATGCTGCTACACCTATAACTACTGTCCAGGCAAAGTCACTTCTAAGTTATATAACTGACCCGTTTTGTTGTTGGAGGAATAGAATTATTTTGTCCCATTTTGGAATACACCTAAATCCCACAAAATCTTGGGCAGGGAAGAAGGTAGTACTGATAGAAAATGCATATCATCCTTCAGGCCCAGCAAAGCAAGATTCATCTGGGAGGAGTGAATATTACTTTAAAATTTGTAAAAATTAAATAAAGTTGTAGACAATGTTGTTGCTTTGATCACTTTTTTCAGTCCTAACCCAATAAGAGACAAAGCCTCCTTCCATTCCAATACAAAGTACACGCCTCTCTCATTGTCCATTGAATTGATGTACAAAATGTACGCTCTAGCTAGCTAGCATCATCACTAACAACAGGACTCTCTCATACACCCCACGCCTCTATTGCCTTACAATATATTGCACTCCCAACAAGGTCATTCATTGTACTACTGCCTATTGTATCACAAGAGACAAAGAACCCTCCACTCCACCACTATGCAAGTATAATCGTACCATTAATCCAACACCTTTCTTTCATTTCAACACACTCACAATTGTACATTCACCTATAAATTGTAGCCTTGTCTTTTGGGTTTATTGCAAAGTTAGTAGTGGCACTGTAGTGTTCGAGTTTGGATCTACAATAAGGTCATACAGAGAGGGACCCTAAGCTCTGGTTCTCTTAGCAAAAAGGTCAAATGAACTAATTTACAATATGAGAAAGGACTTAAACACAAATTTCATAACCGTAGATACTTTATTACAAACATAGGAAAATACTAAAATCTATTAGTAACACTAATGCACCAAACTGGAGAAGTTTGAATTTGATTATTTACGTGACATGAAACGTGTTGTGCTAATTTAATAAGCGAGTTGATCAAGCCAATGGTTAAAACAGCTCTATATCAGTAATATGTTTCAGATCAATCCTATTTTTATAATTAGTTTCTAAAAGTGCTCTAACTTGGTCAATCAGCATTTTAATAACGGTTATCGAATGTCTAATCTATCATCCATGGTATACTCGTACGTGTAAAAAACTCAAAGTAATAGCTCGCCATTGTCGTTTGTGATGGTGATGATGTCTTTCCTATAATGATACTTGAACAATTTAGATGCTTAAATCGAGAAAGTCTAAGGTGTATTTAGTAGGAATGAGAATTAAGTTTACTTGTGCGGAGTACATGCTCTCTTTTTTCTAGGAGATATGGTTATGTGTTTCATTAACATTTGTTAATGCTTCCTAAATAGTAATTATTTTGCTAATAACATAACCGTGTTAGTTGTCCAAACATAAATTTAATCTAGATTAATAATGTACTCGAGTATGCTTATATATTTATGTGCAATTTTTCTTTGGACCGACATTCTGAGACTCTTAACCGATTTATCACATCACTCTAACTCAAATACCCTAATTACTTGCTTGACAATTACAACATCTACTTCAAAATTCTCCATATTAAAATTCTTTTTTGTTGGTTTATTATATTGGTAGACATTTAATTTTGCTTGGTATTATTTTACTTGAAGAATCCCTCCAATCTTATCTTGAAGCACCTAAAGGATCATTTAGTGTAGCATCAAATGGAATTAAATAAAATTATAAATAAAAAAAAATAGAAGAGAGGGAGAGAATAATTATAGAAACATTGTGTATTCCTTCCGTACCCATTTGGCCATTATAGTTATTGTAATAATCATATATTATTGTCATTGCAGTTATACAGTCAATTATACTAGACATGATTACATACAAAGTCAAATGTTTGATGTAATTTATAAAGTGAAACCAGTACTCTTTGTCTGCATACCACGCTCATCCATGGGCGGAAGTTCATGGATGCATCAAGTTCTTTAAAAAGTATGCGAATATGCTTTTAAAATATTTAGAAATTCTACACTATACGTCATGCATATCTTGTTGAAAAACCAAACGGACATAATCCACTTTTTATGGAAAAACTTATAAATAAACAACTTTTCACGTTTATGATATGAATTATAAAGAAATAAATAAAACGATTTTTTTTGACAGACATCATCATCATACTGACAGGTTTTCGATTAAAATAAAGCATTTAATAATAGAAAATGCAACAATACCAAAATGATAGCTACATACAAAGGACCCGACCATTTTCCTCTGTTTATTTCAAAATAACTTACTATATAAACAACTAGTCATACCCTCAAAAACAACAACTGATCATACATGCATCTTTTTGTAATTAATTATAAGATTTATATCAATGGTTTTATGCAAGAATGCAGTTACACGTGTCATATGTACAGGTAAATATTATTTTTGAATGTTTATAAATATTTTATGTATGTAATTTTTTCTTAAAATTTGTGTTAGGAATATATTTACTGTTAAAAAAATTGGTTTATTTTAACCATATGATGTAAAGTATACATATTTAGCTATTAATTATTATTATCCATTATAGATAGTTAATTAGATATCTAGTAGAAAGTGATTTTGATTTTAATTCTCTTATTTTTAAATGAAATATTTGGTCTTTCATTTTTAAAAATTCAATGATTTTAATTCCTATAACCAATTTCAAATTTTGATTATGTTCTCAACTAATATTGACTAACACATGATTATTTATTAATCATTTGTTAGATGTTTTTTTAATTATTTAATTATTGATAAGCTTAATTCATAAAAAATAAAAGAATTAAACAAATACACAATCAACATTTGAAATTAGTTACAAATATAAAATAAAATGTCTCAATTAGAAAAAAGATTAAAATCATAATTTTTTTTAAAAGTGAGAGATATATTAAAAAATGGGGAAATAAAATCACAGATTTTAAAAAATAATGAAACGAAAAATTATACTTTTACTTTTTAACATGCAATTAATGAGAAAAATAAATATTAATCATGTGTTAGATAGGGTAGTAATTTAAATAAGTAGTGCTAAATCATATTTCAATCAATATTTTTTTTTTGGTGAATATTTTTTATTTTATTTTTATCAGTCTAAATGAAAGTTCTTAATTATATTAAAAATTTGAAACAATTTTTTTATGAAATGACATTTTTTCTTATGATTATAATTTCAAGAGAAGCATGTCATATATGTTTTTTTAATAATACTATAAAATATTTTTAAATTATACTTTAACATAAAAGAACTTGTTAAAAAATGAATTAGGAATTGTTAATTAATTATTGATTTTAAATTAATTTTTTACTTTAATTTTTGGTCCATCAAAATGTTATTAAATTATTTCAAAATGACAACTCATGTAAAAGTGCGATAATGAATGAACAATTGAATATGTAAATAATTTCAAAAGGCACTCTGTAACGATCCACCACGTCGTTACTATATCACTGACTCTTAATCATAATATTAATGTGACTTTAAATAAAAAGAATACCCCCTTTTTGTTTAGTCAATGAAAACTGTGATAAATTTTTTACAATCACATGACGATCCTAAACATAAACAAGGCACATATAAAACAACCAAATTACACAAATATATATGAAACGTAGTTTAATTGTGAGTACAATTATTCATATTTAAAACGTACAACTGTTTTACAATTGAAGTAAGAAATTAAACGTCAGGGGTGCAACTAGCAAAACATGGTGTAATTATCAAAAGCAGGGGTATAATCAGCAAAACATAACCCCTGCCCGGGATCCATCACATCGACATCCCGGCAACTCGGCGACTCCAACCAAAGGTTGTCATCTTCCCGATCACCTACTATTGTCTGTCTGCTCATACGAACCGGGTTCGTGATCATCACATGTACCAAATCACATGACACAACAAAGCAATAGTGAGTTCATCATATAAAATAACAAGTGAAAGGTAACATCAGTCAAGGAAAAACAATCCAAGCGTCACAGTATCACCACAAGGTCCAGATATATATATATATATATATATATATACAGCAACATGCAACCAACATGAACAAGCATCCGGGAACATTCCACAAGCCGATTTAATTTGCCTAGCATGATGCATGCTCCTGACTCAGCTCTCAACATGTAATGTGATATCATCCCGGAAATAGGCCAAATCCATGGTCCAAATGATAGTTGTAGTTGATGTTGGAGTCACTCTGTCATGCACAGGACTCACCCCCTCCCCCCTGGTGATCAGCCAAACGGGTGTCATAAGGATCTCCCTACAGACGTGGTCCCCCAGTACTTCTCGTACTATTACAGTCAATCATCATATTTCCGTCATGCAAATGAAGTATGTCTCTCATGGGCGCCATCAACGTATGGCCCGGCATAGGAACTTCTCGCCCTGGTTAGGATCTCCATACCCTTCCATGTTACATACATACTGCCCCAAACGAGAGCTGCCCCAACACAGGCCACAAACAAGTATGTCTCTCATGGGCACCATCAACGTATGGCCCAGCACAGGAACATCCCATCTTGGCTAGGATCTTCATACCCTCCCATGTTACATACATACTGCCCCAAACGAGGGCTGCCCCAACACGGGCTCACTGATGCACTGACCGTGGTCCTTGCAAGGTTCACCACTCGGTCCCGGAGTCTCACGTGTCTATACATGGCCTTTCACCATGGCTCTATCAAGGTACAAGACATCTCAAGCCATCACATAGGCTGACCTCAACGTAATTTACATATGTCATCCACAAACACTACATATAAATATGACTCGGCCAACCCATCTTGGTAGCTAACATCACAAGTACATATATATACAACTCGGCTAAACCCATATCAACAGTCGACATCACAGACACATATATATACAACTCGGCTAAACCCATCTCGGCCCCTTTTTCCAGAATACCATCAAAAAAACCACACCAGAACATCATTAAATACTAACACAAAATACCAATCAGCAAACGTAGAGCATAACCCATTTCGTTCATTCAAAGACACATCTTTCTGGAAAACAACACACACATGGGACATGCAACCATCGTCCTGGTCGGACTCTCTGGTCCTCAAGCATGCTACCTGAAACTGTTATCAGATATGGTAAGCTCTCATTACCTAACCAGAGGTTCGTTCACGAGTTTTACGACGGTTTGTCCCAAGCTTTCGTTCCGGCCGCAAGGTTCGTCTCGACGTCAGGATTTAGTGGTGGCTCTCACGGGCTGAAAGTAACACGGAGGAAGTCGAGAATGAGAGGCTTTCTAGGTGAGTTTTCAAGAGAGAGAATAGAGAAAACACAAAGGTAGAAGAAGGAAGAACACGTTTCCGTTGCACACTCCTGCCCTTAAGTACTCAACTGACAAGGCAGGTTTGTCTTTCGTGCAAACGTAGTAACCGTCGATTAACACAGGCAGCTATCAACCACTAACACGCATACAATAAAACATGTAATTAATCACACATAAAACGTCCAGATTAACCACTTAAAACCCGAGGTGTTACACACTCCACATAATAGCAAATCAATTAAAAAATTATGAATTATAGCACATTGTAGTAATGAAAAACTGTTACAATTAATTAAAAACCACATTAATTGCTCCTTCTTATGGTATATATCTAATGTGAGAGTGCTTGTATATACAAATATTATACAAGTGTGAGTGATGAAATTACTTAATTATAATAATTTAAAACCTGAGAGTATAACAAAAAAAAAATTAAAACTTGAAAGAATAAATTAAAAAAAACTGAGAAATTAAAATAGCACATTGACATGAATCATGAAAAAACAAAAAAAATGCAATCAATTTAATAAGATAAGGCTAATGAATTAATATTAAATGGGTAAATTCCGCCTTCTATTTATAGAAATATAGATAAGCTTGAATCCATCCACTTGTTAATTCTCTGTGTTTGTCTTTTACACAGGTGTCAAGGTGTGTTCAAATTCATACAAAGGGAGCAAGATTTTTAGGTGCTTAGATGATGAAACATACCAGGATAACAAAAGTTAAGGATTAGTTTGAGAAAGGGTGAGCAAGTGGGAATGGCATAAAATAAATTTCAATTCGAAAACCGTAAATAGTAATAGTATATGCCAATATTTGATTGATTAGATCCGGAACCAATCATATACTGATATACATATTCATTCCCCACATCATTCCTTAATCTTATTGTATGCTTATTCTATTCTTTTTTATCATATTATAAAGTAAAGTATTCTCTGATTTACTTATGATTAATTAATTTTTGTTTTGTTAGTAGTATTCTCTTTCAATTATATTTTATCTGATTATTTATTAGAGACTTTACTTAAAAATCAAATCTTATTTCAATCACAATCTATTATATATAATAAATTTATTAATTTTTAAAATAAATATTTTATCTAACCGGATAATAGTGCAAAATTCTTTAAAAATGATTATATACCAATAATATAAAGTATAAATGTTTTATTCATCTAATTATAACTATCTAATTATAATATGATAAATTTATTAATTTTTAAAATAATTATTTTAAAGTAATATAAATTGTGATTTATAATTAAATAAATAATTTTACATGATTAATGCATAGTTAATAAACTCAAATTATTTTATACGATGAATGTATCACTGTTAATTTGTAATTCATTTTAATCAAACATTTTATTCACAAAGGAAAAATGAAAATTAGGAATAATTTGGTTGTTTTTTATTTTATTTTTGTAAGACTCAAAACAGAGGAACTAGTGAAGAATAATTACAGAGGTCAACGTTCGTAACCTAGGAGGTTGTGGTTGGGTCATAAATTCGATTCCTGGAGGAAACGGTGAAAGTTGTCAACGGCGGTGGTGGGGACAGCCACCATGACCTTCACACTGGCCCGTTCACCAGTCACCGGAAGGAACAAACAGTACCTATCACAACATATGGGTCCCACATGCAAAGGCATCCCCATTCCGAGTTCGACCCTCTCAAGACCCAGCCTTGACCACTGCGACAGAATCAGCACCCCCACCGAGTCAGGACTCGCCCTCGACTCGGACACCAACTCAACCACCCTCCGCACGTGCTCGCTGTCCACCCTCTCCTTGGCACGCTTCACCAGAACCGACCCGTACCCGATCCCTCTCTCCCCCAGCTCCCACGCGCTGCTCTGCGCGCACCCCAGCACAAACGCGTTCCCATAATACCCCTCCGGCAGTCCCGGCTTCACGCGCTTCCGCACGTTCACGCTGAACAAAAGCTTCAGCGTCTGGTTTTGAGGAAACCCCATCGCCCTCGCCCAACTCCTCCACACGTGCGCAGCCAGAACCTCGAACGACGTTTGCGACATTCCGCACGCGCCCTTCAGCGCGTTGATCCGCCTCTCGTCGAACACAATGCAAGTTGGTTTCAGCCCGCTCGTGACACGGTTCATGAATCCGCACAGATCCGGGACTCCGGCGAACTCGGCATGCATCGCCGGATTTTCTCGAGTCCTGTTGTCCGGGTTCATGAGGTGTCGATCCCAGACCGGTCTAGGTTTTGGATCGGTGTTCACACTCTTCCCGGATGCTAAGTCGGAGAAATAATTGAGAAACTCAGCGCTGCCGAATCCGTCGCAGATGCAGTGATTGATACCGACGCCGACGGCGGCGCCGCCATCGGCGAGCCACGTCAGCTGAATAACAAGAATTGGAGATCCTTTGAGAACGTCGGTGACGTAGAGGGATAATAGCTTTCTCCATTGTGCAACTGTTTTGGGGGCCTTCTGGAAATCAGTGACAGTGTAACGTTCAGAAGAGGCTTCGACGAAGACAGCGCCCTGGGCCCGACAAACGACCTCGAGGCCCAGCCCGTCAGGCCGGGAGCGAACCCTTCCGGCGAATGGATAATAAGGAACAAGGGCTTTGGCTAATGCAAGTTTTAAACGAGCCGCGGTGGAGGTTGGGTCCAGGCCTGAGACGGGCCTGTAAATAAGAAGATACTCGATGGTGAAGCGCAAGAAGAGTTGTGAATCAAGAGCTGAGAGTGGGAGGACATTATTCGGTGTGGGCTCGGAAGGGGTGACAACAAGAGCTTCTTTGACACGCACCATTGTGAAGAAGCATAGGTTTTGTGTTGTTGTTGGGTGAGTGCATGTAAGAGAGAGGGTGGTATTTATTTGTAAGGAGGGTGTGAAAGATTCTCCGGGCATCGCTTTATGAAAGAAAAATGAGTATGAAAAAACAAAAATAGTAAAACAGCTGTGCTGGCTTTGCTTTCTGTCTGTTGGGTGAAGTGATGACCAGTCATTTCCGTTTCCACCACCTGATCGAAAATCAATCCCCAAATTCCTCCCTAAATCTTTTCTCTTGTTTTTTTCTTTATGGTTTTCTGACAAGCCCGTCCACGTGGGTGCTCGCTTCATTGCAGATACCTGTCCCTATACCTGGTAGTAGAATTATCGTGAAACAAACCAAATAAAATACTACTTTATATCATGCCTATGTCCTGCACGGATCCACATGATTGGTTAACAAACTTAGAATATAAATATTTTTAGTAAGAGATAAAAATTATGTTTTATTTTTTTTAGACTCTTACTGTTTATACTTTACTGTTAGATAAAAATTATACTATACTGTTCCTGTTTATACTTATTACTAGGTGTGTGGATACCTAATCGAAATTGATTCTGATCCTCAAAATTGTGGTGATTGTGAAAAATCAGAAATAACAAAGAGTTGTTTTACCATCACCAAAAAAAGTAAGGTGCAGTCGCCACAAACACATGATAAATACACAAAAATATTTTAATTTAAATAATAATATCGATTTGAGTCTAAAAAATGTGTTAAATATTCGAAGAATTTTTGTATCATAGTAATAATATGACTCTAAGGTAGTATTACCTATTGTAAAAGATACTCATGGTCTAGCTCCATAAAAAAAACCTGGGTATAGGCGTATAGCTACCTTCTTTCCCGTACCCCACTTGGTGGAACCTCAGTGTATTGCGTCGCCATCGGATAAACTGTTATTTACAGAAACGTTTATATTTTTTTCTCCAAAATAACTGTGTTCCAAATTTCAAAATAGGAATTCATGTTTAACCACAACAGTAGTTACAGTCTTACAAAAGCCCCCTTCATATATAATATATATATACTGTAGTCTTTATCATGTGTCACTAACTTATATTCATGTATCTATCTGTTTCCAGAGAAATGGAAATTTCAGATTTTGGATAAATGACAACCACAAGTTGGAATTGATGGATTTCCTTTCCTGGCTTAAAAATAAAATTCATCATTACTTACTTCAGTGATTACCTGCTATCCTATTTATTTTTACTTGTTGGTGTTGGTAAAGGTATATTTACAGTTTCTTCATTTTTCTGCAAATTAAGGACATGATGATTCTCTAAGTTAACTTTTCCAATGATGACTAAACACTGATGCATTGTATTAATTCAATTTCAAGCTCCACAGGACAGTCCTTTTACTATTATTTATACGCAGCAGAGATAATGGCTCTCTGTTGGATATCTTACGAAATGCTGATGATCTTCTTTTACAGTGTGATATAAGATTTCCTGAGGCATATTCTACGTACATACTAACGTGTGTTTTGTGCATAAATTTATTCATTTTCATATGGTTGGTTTGGGTATATATTTCATATAGTAGTGCTAGTACAAAACTTTTTTTTGTTGCAAAATTCATTTGGTAAAGCATGTAAGTTTGTCAACGGTAGATAACTATCTTTTCTACCGACTTTGAATTATTTTATGCTACGCTTTCTCGGCTGCAAATTGAAGCTAATGAGATATGTTGATTTGGGATTCTCATCCTTTCTGCATCCTGCTCTTGGTGTTTCGGAAGTCACTAAGCAAAACGTAACACTGCCTGTATTATGTTATCTTTCAATAGTCACTCGTCAATAATTTTGTCATTTTATTAATTGTTTGTATAAATTTTAAATTATAGAAGTGTAATTGAATTCTATCAGTAAATGCTCATGTGTGCACTGAACATGTTGGTTTCAAGTGTTACGTAATGGGTGAAATAGAATATCCAATCTATTTATTGAACTACGTATGGTAGCATGGTTTTAGGAAAAAATACAAAGAAAGTAAGAGAGAGAAAAAGAGAGTGAAATGAATAATAATAAAAATAAACCCTACACTATTCAGCCAATACGTAACAACAGTTGGATAGTTTTTATAATATTATTAATTAGCATTCTAACACATTTTGCTTGTTAATGAAGCTAGATATAAACCTAACTTTAAAATTTTTGGTAATGGACAAGATATTTCTTTACAAATATATATATGAGCCAACAAAAAATGTATAAACTTGTGAGTTACCCATATACCAACAACTTTTTTTTTAACTCGAATTTATTTTATTTCTTTCTCTCGAATTCTTTCTGCATTTTGAAGGTTAATGACATAAAACCTAATCTAAAGGTTATGTTTTCTTTTTTGAATTCTTGTCTTATAATACATATCTTTTAGTAAATATTTATATTTTGAATTACTCATTATTCAAAGATAATGGAAATGGTGATAAATGAATGAGTTTTTTTTTTTTACTCACAAAACGTAAGGTAATACAGACCATAGTGAATTTGAGAATATAGAAATAATGTCCATAAGGATGAAGGTAAAAAAAAAAATTGTCATGTTGCAATCAAGAATGTATAGTAATGAGAATTTAGTAACCAATGAAATGTGCTACAGAGAGTATATAGCAAGTGGTAATGAGAGAAAAGTATACAAGGAAACCTTAATTAATTATATATTGTTTCGCCCGTATTGGGATGATCTCCATGTAACCTACATTGTCAAACTGAGGATTTCACGCAATGAATATGGATCTATTATTTCATTAATTAATTGCATATACTTCTTTTATAATTGTAAACATTATACGCTTATTTTCCTTTAAGATTATTACAAGCTCAGATCAAACCCAATCTCTTTTTTCTGCTTTCTGCTGGGAGTACCTTTAGCAAAGTTCATGGGTTGAATTTCTTTATTGTAAATGGAGGTCATTCACTCGGTATTAAGTCGTAATAAGCGGGCATCGTTCCTTCTTGATTCTTTGGTTCCTCAAAATGTGCCAGCAAAAAAGTTCATAATATTACCAAAGACTAATGAACACTATTTAAAGTTTTAAAAAAGTAGTTAATCAAGATAATATTTGACCTTAATGGCTTTTTGTTTATCACACTTTTTCCAGGATTTGCGTTAATTTTTCCCGTTAAATTCCGTATTTCTCTTTTAAATTTCAGCACACTTTTATTTTTATTTTTACCTTTTCCTTTTTAAAGCTTTCTAGTGAAACCGATGTTTTAAAACTTGGGAGTCCATTTTGATTTGCGGACTACAGTGGCTGCTGATACAGTTCAATCTGTAAATTCTCTCAAAGGTGAAAGCGGAATCAAAAGCGAAAAAAGGGGAGTTTCGTTTATGAAAAAACAAAACATGTTGAATTCTTTAAGCACTCGCGTACTCTTTAATCCATTCATTAACGGCTCTGTCACGTACATCATGGTACTCCACATATGCAGCTTTCCTTTGGATGTCAGCATGGCCAGTAGCCAATTTTCCAACTAGAAATTCTTCTTTCATCTTCACAGCATCTGCAGATTCTTTGTTTGCAGGAATATATATGATCGAAATCATTTTCATTCAAGTTCTTACTGCTGTTTCCCTCTTGAAAAGAATAATTAGGATGTTATTGTTTAAGCTGAGGAGAAAAGTTGAACTCAAAAGACTAATCAATTAGCTGAAAAATCTCAGTTTAAATATCACATTAATTTTTTTTTTATTTAAAAAATATTTGATACGCACTTTATATTTATAGTAGCCAACACGTGGAGGGAGAAATATAAATTAAAAAAAATATAAATATGATAAAATTTATGATATGATAAATAAAAAATAAGAAATATCGATAAAATGTTTAAACTAAAATATAATTCATACATAGTTACTCTTTTATTTAATATGGCATCATCACATTATCACTTTTTTCAAGTATTGAGGTCTATAATAGTTTTTTATTTTATCAACTGTACAAGCTGGTAACCTTTTTTGTTTATACATTAAGCGACTTCACTCACTTGCCTATTATTTAATAATGAGAAATTCTAGCAAAATTCTTTCAACTCTCTTTTTAATACTTATATTCTTCTTGTGATTGATTAAAATTTATTTTAAAAAATCGTCAATTTTAGAAAATCTCACTTATCATTTGATGATATTCTCTATCTTAACTTAGATATGAGATCCACCAAAATTGATAATTTTAAAAAATTTCAACAAATCACAAAAAAATATTAAAAAAAGATTATCATTGTCATTTCTCATTCAATAATTAGGGAATAGTAAAAAAAAATCAGCCTACTAATTAGGGTCAAAGGACATTTGTCCTCATCTCATTTTTCTTTTACATATTAAACTCGCAAAACTATTAACTATTGCTATTTGAGGTTTTTAAAAAAAAAATAAGAATAAAAATATGTTTGTTTAAAATTTAGAAAATATTTTCAAAATGAGACACAAAATTGAAAAAAAAAATACGATGACACCTTAAAATACTTTATTTTCGATACATTTTTTTAAACAAATAATACATGTACCTAATAAAAATTTGAAAAAAAAAATTTAAAAATTTAAAAATAAAAACAAAATCAAATACTCAAACAAAACGTTACCTAACATTCTTAAATTTCTTGCAAGTACCAGGTATCTTTGAATCCAGCTTGCTACACCATTAAGTTATTCTAATACACCATTTGGGCACAGTGAATTCCCCATTTTACCCCTTTAATTTAAAATTTAATTATATAATTTTTTTTTAAACTTTTCTTCTTCCCTCTCTTCTTCTCCCCTGTCAACGCATCTTCTCCCTGTATCCTGAGCGCCTTCTTCTCTGGCAAGCACAGCATTACTGGTTCGTTCTTCCTCCCGGCATTTATACTTCGCGTTGCACGTCGTTGATTGCTGTTCACTCCGCCGCACCTTGTTCGAGCTTTGTTCGTGGATTGGTGGTGGTTGTTTGTGCGTGTCGTGACCCTGGTGAGTGGTTTCTCTCGCTATTGGTGCTTATGGTGTTCTGCTGAAGCTGTTGCAGGTCGTTAATGGCGAAAACGGATCCGCAAATTCGTTGGTCAGTTCGTACGGATTGAGCAATCCGTATACCCCATACGGATTGCTCAATCCGTATACCAGTTGAATGCTGTTAAAATTGAATTTTTTAAACTTAAATGAATAGCAATGCAATCTAATTTAAATGTATGTGCCTCTGGGTGAAAATATATGGTTTCATGAGTTGATTTGAATAGAAATGGACCATGGTTGTGAATGTCGCTTGTTGAAAAGTTTTATAGGTTGGTTTTGATTAGAATTGAAGTTGATGATATGGTCCATTGTGCAAGGCAGGTCCGGAACCCAGAAATAGGTCTGTTTTGATTACAATTACACTTGAGTATTTGGTATGCTTGTGAAGCGTTGTTTTGAAATCATTATTGGTTGGTTTTGATCATATTGTAGTTGAGTATATGGTCAGCTAGTGAATTACACTTGTTGAACCCATTATAGGTTGGTTTTGATTAGAATTTGGTATGCTTGTGAAGCGTTGTTTTCAAATCATTATTGGTTGGTTTTGATTAGGATTGGACTTATATTATATACAATTGCTTGTGAGTTGCACTTGTTCAACCCATTATAGGTTGGTTTGCATTAGTATTGGACTTCTTTGTTTGGTATGGTTGTGAAGCGTTGTTTTCAAATCATTATTGGTTGGTTTTGATTAAGTTTGGAGTTGAGTATATGGTAAGCTAGTGAATTACACTTGTTGATATGTTTGTGAATTGGACTTCATTAGTTGGTATGGTTGTGAATGACACTAGTATAGATAGCCATGTACACAAATCTGTATCCAATGATGTTGTTCTTGAAACTCAAAAGCTGAAAAACACTATGTGGATGCAGGTTATGGCTAAGACGAGAGGAGGAGTGCGTCGAGCTGTTGGTCGAAGTCCCGACCGTTCTGCGGTTACACATGCTAGAGGTCATCCTGAAGATGCCCCTGAGTGGCGTAGGCCTACCGCATCTGTCCGTCGTCATAGGGCAGGTGTTGCTATTCATGATGATCCTCATTTGCCTGTGCCTGCGCCTGATGCGGAGATTGCTGACCCGGTGATCGAGGATATGGACACAGCGTCAGAATCTTTTCCCGGAGGGCCGGAAGATTCTTCGGTGCTTACCGAGTTTGCCGATCATGTGGCTCTACGAGTCTGGGCAGGAGAGGTATTGACATCTTCAACTACATAGTCCAACGTCAAACTCATTTGGTTATGCATTACTGATTTACCTTAAATGATGTCTTCAATGCAGGAACGTCCATAGTTGAAGCTTGCTTCCCATGGCCGTAAGGTCATTAAATTCGGGAAGCCTGTACCTAAGATAGAAGGTTTGGTCGCAGCTACTAGCCTGACTCCATTGATTGGATGCTCAGTGGATACTGGAGATAGGGGGTTGCTATCTGCATTTGTTGAGCGATGGCAACCCGAGACATCTTTATTTCACCTGCCCGTGGGAGAGATGACACTGATGTTGGACGACGTATCATCACTGCTGCATCTCCCAGTTATCGGCACGTTCGACACGTACGATCAGTTAGACATCGGAGAGACGGTCACGTTGTTGGTAGAGCTACTCGATGTGACTGTACAGGATGCATCTGTTGAGACGACACAGTGTCACGGTGCTTATGTCAGGCTATCATGGCTCCGGGAACTGTACTATGCAAAGGTGGAGTCGAGACAGTGGATATTGGCCGCCAGGGCATATCTGCTTCACCTTGTTGGATGCACATTGTTTGCCAACAAGAGTGCCACACATATAGCTGTGGCATTCTTAAAGGCATTCAGAGACTTCGACCGGTCTGCGGGTCTTGCATGGGGTGCGGGTGCTCTTATCCACATGTATGAGAACCTGAGCTATGCATGCAAGCACCATGGGAAACATCTTGCAGGCTACATCACTCTGTTACAGGTAATGATATCCATCCATGTGTCTAATGATCAAAGTTTATTGTATCAGTATGTTTTGTTTGCTTTCTTTCCTGACTTTTATTGTTTGAAATTTGTAGTGCTGGATATACGAGCATTTTCCTAGTATAGGAAATGTCGTTGCAGATGACCATTACGACGACAGGTAACCTCGTGCCTGCAGGTGGAAGATTGCGAAGGCCTTACCGGTGTCAACCTATCGGAAACGTATAGATAGGTTGACACCTTCTGATATATGTTGGACACCATATGGGGAGCACCGTGCCCACCGGGAGTTTGAGGTCATCTCCATGTACTCTGGATTCCTCAGATGGGGTCCACATCTGACCAGGTATTTATCTGAGAGGGTGGTCAAGCAGTTTGGGTATGTTCAACACATTCCACCCCTGCCTGTGTCAGATGTTCCTTCAGTTGAAGACATCGAGGACCGGTGGACCCACTTCCTAGACTACATGGTGCCAACAGGAGACTTGGTTGATTATCCAGGTCACTGTGGTGCTGCATACATGGGGTGGTTCTTCCGCATTTCCCATCCATTCATGACCCCATCTCGGTATGAGGAGGCGGCTTCCCAGATTCCACCAGTACCTGAACCTGCACCAGCCCAGACCCATTCTCATGGTGCCGCTATTGATCCACCCACTGATGGAGGTGAGCAGAGACCAGTGCATGTCGTGGTATTCATTGTTAAATTCATAACTGTTTTCATTCGATACACGTTTATCCATTTGGTAACCATTTGAATTGTTTTTTTGTAGCATGTGTGCCAACATGTTGCTGAGGGCCTCCAGCATATGCTTGACATGAGGATGGTCACAGAAGGCACCAATGCATACTCGATGACTGAGCAGTTTCTGCATCTAGTTCGAGGCGTGACTGAGGATGGCATTGTCTACACCCGAGCTAGACGGAGTTTCAGACCGCAGAGGAGGCCTGCTCGTGCTCGTGATTGATATGGACGACATGATTGGACATTGATTATTAGATATTAGAGGAATTTATTTGTAATTATTGTTTAGTTACTTAGAACATTGATATGACGGAACATCTTTTTACTAATTGAACATTTTATATCACATAAGAAATACATGACTTTGTTTGTCCAATTGTTTACGCATCTCTTAAATCAACATATTGTGTGCGCACATGCATCGATTTAATATACAATTGCATTCGATCAATGTAATGATAGGGCCACTGCTGAGCTTCGGTGCGACAAACATGCCGTCCACGGTAAAGGACAATTGTCTGCCAAGGTTACCTGTTTTGCACAAACAACATACGTAAACAACTATACACGTAAAATAAAATGCATGCATCAAAATGAAACCCGATTGAATTTACCTGAACAAAATGGTTTCCAAACACATGACCAATGCACAATATGCGATGAACTCGAAGATCTCTAGGTGGTTGACTTCTTAGAGGGAAGAACGTCATACTTTGCTGGAGTGACAGGGATACTACAATGATGTTATATCTTGAGGCAATTACATGACCCATATCTGTGATATCCATCCACTTATCCATCATAACCTGCAAATTATCAGTTAATCAAATATATTATATGCATGTTTGTTCGTGCTTAGGTTAGGCCAAAGCATCTGATGTGAAAGAAACCTGATTTAAACATACCTTCGACAATCCATCAACCAGTAGGGACCGCTTTAACATTTCAAACCTGTGTACCCCTCCAAACAACGATACATATTGATCGGTCCATTGTGCAAGTTCTTTGAGCAGATCATTGCGAACCAAAGACCAAGCCTCTTCACCGTAACCTACCAAGGCAGCAATTACTCGATATCCACAATTGCCATCAGCTTTTACATCAGTTATGTCAACAATAAAGTTCTGCATGAATGGATGAAATTGATCGAGCATTGGAACCCTCCGATTTTTCACTAGAACATCGGAAGAGGAACTGGACTGTTTCGGGGTAGAACAACTATTTTGTACAGAATGAAAGTCATCCACATACTCGAAGTAAGACGGGTCCCTTTTTGTAAACCGTTCGTGCTTTCTAACGTTCTTCTTCTGAACACCTTTTGTTTTCACCTTATTAGGGGGAGCACACATGGAATTCTTATCAGGGTATGCAATTCAGACAGCTTTGACTTTATTGTCATTTTTTCACACAAATCAAGTATTTCAAAACGGTTAGATATGGCTTCTATCTCATCGGTTATGCTTACTTGGTATTCAGCTGCACCATTGTCCCAATAGTTTAATCTCCGCCAAAATATGTGAACAGTGGTAATTGGAATGCTCCCAATAACATACTTAGACAGCTCACAAGCACAAGGCAAACCATACGTTGTTCTCAACACACATCCACAACGAGATGGGTTTTTTCCAGCATAATCCACTCGTTCGTACTCTTCCGCAATTTCATTTAACGCATACCTGGACACCATGCCAATAAGTCTCTTGTATAACGTAATTTTGAAAACATGTCCAACCACATATGTACTTCTTTCCAAAGATGCCTTGATTTCAGTATATTGCAAGGTGAGCATATTGTTCATCGCATCCTAAACCGTACACAAATCACCAACACTATTTTGTAGTAGCCGCTTTAAAGTCCAATGGGCAGACTCAACCCTGCAAGGTATGATACGAAGATAGTTTACTTGAAAGACTTGAAACCTATGCAAATGATAATTTAAATGATAAATTAACCAATGTCTTAAGCAGAAATTTACTTGTTTGTGGTTGTATTTCCAAGATGCATGACTTTGTTTGTCCATGTTGTGACAAATTTTTCTTTGTGAGGGTTCAACCAAGTATTCTTGACGTAATCAATAAATGTTGGCCACGGAGCACATGCAACCTCAAACTTCATAAGACAATCATCAAATTTCTTCTCATTAGCACAGTCAACAACACTTCCCCATGCATCCATGACATAATCCCACGCATTCTGCTGTCGAAAATAAGTTTTACATTTTGCCTTCACATTCTTGTCAATGTGAAACCTACACAATAAATTGGTTGCCTTTGGGAATACGGTTTCGACAACACTCATCAATGCTAAATCTCTATCTGTAACAATCACCTTAGGGAAAAATTCACTTTTAAGAAATATCCCTCTAAACCGTTCAAGGGCCCACACAACATTGCTTATATGTTCCGCCTCTAAATAGGCAAATGCAGCTGAGAATGTTTGACCAGTAGGTGTGACACCAACAATGTCAAGTAAAGGTAGTCTATACCTGTTTGTTTTGTATGTACTGTCAATCAAGAACACCATATGATATGCATTACTCAATTGTACTGCATCCGGATGTGCCCAAAACAAGTCACGTACAACATTTTCATCCTTCAATCTATATCAATGAATATACATGTCACGTTCAAGAAGTTTCATTAGCTATTGCATTTCAGTGTTATCGCCTCTTGTACGCGTGCGATATGCATATCTTGCATTGTATACTTGCTTCAAACTTGTGACATTATTGGCATTGTGCTCCTTCAAAGTTAGCAGAATATTCTTTGGTTTCACCATTGACCTTGTCATATCTGCAACAATGATCTTCTCCTCTTCAATTAGTCTACCAGCGTATGGGTGTCCACAAAATGACTTAGTCAAAGCATGATTATGATTACCACATATTAGCTTCACCATCCACCCTTGACCTCCCAGAATTGGTTTGCCCCGCAGCTTAAAAGGACACTCGCATTTTCTAGTGCTAATGGTCAATTGTGTCAAACCTTTTTTCCATTGTCTATATTTTCCACTCCTTTCACAACCAATTAACACAAATGACGTCGTTCCTATTTTCCCGATTTTTGTGTCACTCCTCATTATAACGGCTACAAAACCATTCTCAAGCAACCGCACGAGCCCATTTCAATACCGCATCACGGGATTCAAACACCTACACAAATGGATAATTCATCTTTAATCTTCTTAATTTAATCATTTAACAACAACAACTACATTCAAAATCACATAAATACCTCAGTCGTGTTGAATGTTGCGAAACAATCAACTACACAATCATTGCCTTCAAACGCATCAGGGTCCGCTCCGATGTCTTCATCCATATAATTTTCTTCCGATAAAATACTTTCATATATCCACTCATCGGTGTCCATCCTTACAACTACAAATTTTATTTAATCATTACTCAAAACACACAAATAAATAACCATTTACATAACCAATCCATAAAATAACATTTATTAAATTACTCATTAAAGTCTAAAGATCACCATTTACATAAACAATTAAGCAAATTTCTAAATTGTATATACTAACTCAAATAACTTTAGAAATTAAACTCAATTCTAATTGAATCCACAAATTGACTTTCCCTATATAGTCACTCAAATAATTTTAGAAATTAAACTAAATGCTAATTATTAAAACCAATGTGAATTTTACTTAAATACATGCGTTAACCATTTTTTCAAAAAATTTTAATGGACAATTTGCTGATTTAATGCTATACGGATTAGTCAATCCGTAAATTCCATACGGATTACCCAATCCATACGATACAAAAAACCAGAAACCACCCACCTCTGCAACCCCGACACCACTTCACGACTCCGACGGCCACCACCACGCCGCAACTCCGATGAAATCAAAACAATGCCACCGAAAATCACCAATGCACAGCTTTTCCAGCAACCCAATGGCACAAAAATGAAGTGAATCAAGTGAACCACAGGGAAAGCACAACGTAAACTGTTTTGGAAATATATTTTGGCAAATATAAGAGGAAAGCTGTCAGGGGTACTTTTGGAATTTAAAAAAAAAAATGGTGTAGTAGCATCTCTGAATGGTGTAGGAAGCTGTACACGGTATCTTTCCCTGGTCATACAAAATCCTTACATTGGGCTGGTATTTTGAGGTCTCTTTTGGGCTCGCTATTGGCATTTGTTGGCCCAATATCTATGGGCATGGTGGGTTAGACACAAGCCCCGTATCATAGGATCACTCAATGGGACCTTGTTTAGGAATAGCAACATTTCTGGACAAGACTGTTCAATGCAGAGTTAAGTATTAGAGTGATATGAATTAAAACAACATAAACTATCAAGCTTTCAAATTAAACGCACGAGCACTTGACCCTTTCTATTTGTGCAGTTGAAACCAAGCAAGTATATTCAGAAAGGAAGATTTGTTGGTTACTGACATCTGGAGGATTTTCGTAACCTGCAAGATTTGTTATCTTTCCCAGCTAATTTTTTACACAAAAATGTTATAGCAATTAACAATCCCCGTCAAACATTATGTTCAGGTATACTTCTTTACGTGGACATAGTTATTTCCACATTTTAAATATATTTTCAGCGCAACTTGATAGCATTTGACAATATATATACTTGAGAAATTGAGTTGGCATGGAAGATTTTATGTGGAACATTTTAATTCCAATTCACGAAGCTCCCTTCACATTTGCATCTGTTAGATGCCAAAAGCCACATAACGGTCTTTTACAAGATTAAGAGTATTTGTTGTACAATTTGATTTGATTTTAGATTAAAAAAAATCATTTGAATCAAATATAAAATAAAAATATAGTTCTATGTGATTTAGTTTTAATATAAAATTAAATCTAAACTATATCAAACTAATCTTTTTGTTATTTGATTCGATGATTTTTTATATTTTTAATATATTATCATAATTTAAAATCTGTCAATTAAAATTACATAATTATTATTATGCTAAATTATTTTCAAAATGAATTATTTTTTTATTAAATTCTGCTTAATATATTTTAGTTAAAAATTATTATTTTTACTTTTATTTAGTAATAATATAAAATGATATGACCAATTCTTTTTATATTATAATAATATGTGCATCATTTGATATTTAATATTATTATTTTTACATTATTACATCTCTTTTAAACATATGAAAGTAAAATGTGTATCTTGATTATAAAATTAATAAATTATTTAATATTTATTATTAACTACTATAATAAAAACAATATAATATAATATGGTTTATTTAGTTTGATTCAATTTTTTATAATAAGATTCGTAAATCGAATCAAATTGAAAAAATATACGATTTTTTAAATTTTTTTTTGACATTTTTTTTGTTTTTTTTGGATAAATTTGATCATTTATAAATAATTTGGTTTGATTTTAAACACTCTTATACAAAGTTGGACATTGCCATAACAAAACAATAATCTTTTTCTCTAAGAATTTAATTAATATTCGGGGCAAATGGAAGTGCATCTTCCTGTTAAGCTAATAACAACCGTGGAAGATTCTTACGATCCAGCTGGTGTATTTTAAACCAAATTAAAGACATATGGGCATTCTGACTTAAGTTGAATAGGATTATTATAAATCACAATTTTTTTATTGAATTATATTATACAGTTGTATATATAAAACTCAAATTGGAAACCAATTAATTAAACTAGAACAATTCATGCCAATTAATTTATGTATTATGTGGTGTTTTGTCATATGAATGACAAATAAATAATAACCAAAGAGAAGGGAAAACTTCTTTAGTTCCCTGTTCAGGAAATCTTTGGATCAATTTCTTAAAGCCCATTTACTAATCCGAAGCCCAATTGCGTAAGTGGAAATAACTGCTAATTGTCATGCTCACTAACCAGCCATGAAAAATAATGACAAAAACACCTAAGCTTTTACTCAGACCATTTTATGAAGCTTTCCAAAGGGGAGGTCCAAATTTCCAAGTTTATCAATGAGTTTGATGTCTAAAGGGTTACGGGCTAACGGTATTCTTTTTTACATCATCTGTTCTTATCTCTCCCTCTTTGGTCACAAAATTACTAATTTTTCATATAAAATATTAATATTTTTATGAAAGATAATTTTATTTAAGGCAAGTAAAACCATTATAAGTAAGAATTTTTTTAATGTTAGTACACACTTATAACTCATTTTTTTTATAATTAAAATAGAACAATCTCGTTCTAAGGGATTCATGCATTCAATAGTTCAAAATTATTAATTGAATGTAATTTTTTGAATATTAATGATAATAATAATTTCAAAATGATAATAAATAGAATTTAAATTTAACAGTAAAAAAAAGTGTTATTTTATATTTTTAATATTATGAGGGAAAAACATATAAAAAAATTATTCTGCATAAAAATATATTCTTCTAAATATATATTTACTCAAATGTTAATTGTTAAATTTTCTTATTTTTAATCAAGAATATTTATATCATTTTACTTATATTTATATTATTTTATTTTCTACGTGATTAAACAAGAAAAAAAAATCATTCTTTTCATTTTTTTCTTATAAGAAAATCATCGTATTTTTTCTTCTCTTTTCTTTGTCTTTCTTTTCCTTTCGGCATTTCCCCCGCAATTTGTTATAGTGGAAAAAAAAAACGAACTAGGCAGCTGAATTAAACAAGCGGAATCTTTCCAATGTAGAGTTGGAGGCTGCATTATCTTCTTCGATACCCTTTTCAATCTTCCACCATGCGTTTGAAGTGACATTTACTCAATTGTCCCCCACTTTTTATAATGACTTTTCTCAATCCAAATACAATTTTAAAAGTTAGCTTCGTTGTCTTCTTTTCTCCCGGTACGAGAAAAAATAAATAAAGAAAAAAAAGATATAAATTGATGTATTTTTTTTTTTAATGTAAAGAATAAAATGAAAAAGATACTGTACAATTTTAAAACTAAAATTCAAAACTTTCTTTTCTCTCATTTTAACATTAAATTCAATTTTCAAAATTATCTCACTCGCTTGTTTTGTTTTTTATGTATAATCCAACAAAGGGTTTCATTGCGTGTCTGATAAAAAATAAAAATCCAGGAACTTTTTATCCTTTTAGTTTTCACCCGAAAAATCACATTTGCACTGTAAAAAGTAACAATAACTTATTCTAAAATTTTAATTGTTGTACTGTCATTTTTGCACATTATTCATATAAATTCTTTAATCACACATGTCTACGTTTCCAACCGACGGTGGTTTGCAATATGCTACAAGATAGAGGGTCATTTTATGTTTATTCTTAAAATAGTATCCATTCTACACATTTCAAGCAAATATTTTGGTGAGAGGTACCCGGCAAAAGATAAAATGTCAATTTGTAGTATATCATCATTGCTTGGCATATTAAAAGAAATTTTTTAATTTTCACTTTTAAACATAAACCTTTGAGCCTATAAATTATTTAATCTTGGTTTAGAGCCAAGGTTTATCTGATTTGCCAAAAATGGAAATTGTGAGCACCTGACCTTGCTATCATATGCTGAAAACAATTGTTCCAAAGCCGAAAATGATAGATGAGAAGTTTTAAAATGATTCTTTTTATATATAATGACCACGATCCAAGTGAATTAATATTTAATAATGATATGATATGTCACTTCTTACACACACTTCTTACAAACAAAATCCTCACCATTTTTTTTCATTTTGTTTTCCTTTTACACAATATGTCTCACTTTTTTAGGAGGGGAATGATAAGGTTATATCACTTTATTTGTGTAAGTAACTTTTTGGATTAATAATTGATTATTATTATTATTATTATTATTAAATAAGACTACCCAAATATAACTTTTTTATTTTTGAGGGAACATGAAAGTTGGAGTACGGAAATGGATTATAACGGGTCATTTGAAACGTTTAGCTTTAACAACAAAAATAGAAAGATTTAACAAACGGATGTGCTCCCGTGATACTAAGTTGAATTGACACTTAACAAAAGAAGAAGAAAAAGAAGTTCATTAGAGTTAAGGAAACAAAAATAATAATCAGCATCAGAGAAAACAGATAATCGCCAGACCCACACCCTATTTAATTTTTCTTTGATAATGAAAAGAAGTGACTCATCTTATTTAGTACTTTACAAGCCTCATAGATGTTTTTGATGTGGTTAAATTTGGCAAGCCACTGATTTTGTTTCCATATGTTTCACCATAAATTTCCCATTCATGTGTTAGAATGAACTAGAAAATGGAAACAAATAACAAACTGAAAAAACTAAACATGTTATGATAGAGAGCACAAAACAATACACACAACAACTACTTGATTTAATGATTTTTGGCTCCACTCGTGCTATACTGCCAAACTAGTTACATTTCAAAAGTACTAATTTTGATCCCATCAGTTTCCTTCTTGTGGCCATACCTCTTTAGTTTACCTCTCTCTGCCAAAATAATAATTTTTAATGTATAACATTTTTTTTTATCGAAATAGAATATTTTCTTTCCCTCAATCAATCAAAATATCCCGTCTTCATTCATGAACTATCATGTCTGACTTGAAAACTACCAACACATCGCACCCATTGTCCGAATGAATCAATTATTTGGACCTACTTTTGCACTCCCAGTTTGAATGAATGATACACATAAGAAAAATTCAATATCAATACTTCCCAGAAAAACCAAAAATTGCAAATGAATTTTTTGTAAAAAAGCAAATAGAAAATGAAGTTAGAAGACAGCACTGGCCCATGCAGGTCCCAAACCTGCTGCTACCTTCTTGTTACTGGCACGATGATCAATCCAGCTGAGCTAATAGGTGATGACACGTAATTGCTCACAAAATAGACCATTGGGAAAGAGATATTAATGCTGTTTATATATATATATAATTTTTTTAAAAAACAAAATAACACTTTTCAAAATAAAATTTTAATTGCTAAAATTCTAATGGAGGAAATAGAAATATAGGCACATAAAGGACCACATATTTATGAGGGCAAAGGATAGAGGATAGAGGATTGAGAGCAACATAGGAAGTGTTGGTAAGTGAGAGCCATGAAGGGTTATGAGCCCCGTTCAAGCTCTTCGTGTGCAGCTTGCAAGCTATTGAAGAGAAGATGCATACCAAATTGTATTTTTGCACCTTACTTTAGGTCTGATGAGTGCAAGAAGTTTGCAAAGGTGCACAAAGTGTTTGGAGCCAGCAATGTGAGCAAGATTCTGATTGAAGTGCCAGAAGATCAGAGAGAGGACACGGTGAATTCTCTGGCTTATGAGGCTGAGGCAAGGCTGAGAGACCCGGTTTATGGATGCATTGGTGCCATAGCTCTGTTGCAAAGGAAGATGGTAGAGCTTCAACATGATCTGGCAATTGCGAAGGATCGTCTTGCGCGTTGTCACGCTGCTGCTACTGCTGCTGCTGCTACTACTACTACTACTTTCCCTTCTCCTGATATCTTGCATGCCAATGTTAGCCTTCCCCCATTCCCTGACTTTTGCACTTCTTCAAGTGATTTCAATGATATCTTCTGCCACAGTTCTTCGTCTCAATTATTGAGCCGACATGAAACGGTGGATGATTTCAATCAAATCCCATATATATTTTAAATGTTATGAATTATGATGTTTGCATGTTTATGGTCCCCTTTTGAATGTAATTGTTATCAATCAAGAGCAGCTACGATCTGTCGTATGTGCTAATGAATAATAAGAACTCCAGGAGAATCAATAGGTCTGAATTGAAAGCTCTCTCTCAACATGAATGTATTATTGTTTTGTGTTGTTGTTGATTGTTGAATTTCACGGTTCCTACGCTGCTATAGCAGCTAGGAACTGGTGGAAAATGATGGGTATCTTGGCCTTTTTTTTGTTTCACTTTTGTAATAGCAAACTTAGCAATAGGATTATTTCGGTTGTTGCTGCTTTCTCTTGCCTGCCTATAACTTCGCAAAGTGACCATAAATTTTAGCTCCGAAGTTCATGCTCTGATGATCAATGATCAATCTCTTTTCTACGAATTCCGGTTATCTCAGACAACTTTTGTTTGGTTTGGTTACAGTAAAGACACGATTATGCAGGCTTTGAGGGGCATAGAAATAATTTTTTTTTTAAAATAAAGTCTCTTGAAATTGTGAATTCGTCAAAGGAGTCTAGTTCAATTGGTTGAGTAGGGTAAGTGAGTTATTGTATGTAAACCCTTGACACTGTCTTCTATTCTTACCATAAAAATAAAGTGTGATTCAGATCACCTTGTTCTAGTCTTGAACGGTTTGGTGATAGAGACCAGAGCAGCCAGAGCATTGATTGCCATTACCTACAGGAACGAGAGAGACACAAACCATTCAAGCAGCACAAATTAAGAAAGCAACACTAGCAATTGATTCTTGCTTATCTTTGAACGATTGCTGCACAATACTGTGGGTCCAATCGTACTGTTTTAATGCAACATGGAGCACCCATTATGATTTTCCCCACAGGTAACCAACCCCACAAGTGGCCCTTGAGCTTTATCATAATGGGAATCCAAAGAGTAACGCCAAGACCGAAAGTTTTTAGTTTCTTTGGGGGATGTATATTTCTGATAGTAACAGGATATGACCCTAAAGAAAAGGCTTACCATTCAAACTACATGAATTATCTGTTACACTTACTCCCCCCCATGAGTTGCACCATATACTTCCAAATGCACCGCAAGCCAATTTTGCACTGGCCTCATTAATTGATATCACATCACTTATATGTTTGGTTAACAATTTCTGAGTAATGCCCCAACACATGAACACACACCATGCTCCTAACATCAACTCTCGTCACTTGCAAAGAGCATAACATGTGCCCTTGTTGCTTTTCATGTGAATTCTCAAAAACTTGTTTATTGTGAATATACAATCAAGGAATCTAAGCCACACATTCTTTAACATTTATTATTATTATTATTAAGTGAACTTATGTTAAGTGTTACTAAATGATGTGACTATAAATGTTCCACTCTCTATTTAGTAGGTCTCACAGTTTCACCTAATGATATAGAGTGCCCACATTACTGCAAGAACAGAAGAAAGATATGGATATATTGTACATGCACAATAGTTTCAAGATCTGCGAATTTGAAACAAATCTATCTATATGATCAAACTGTTTGGGAAGATATTCATTTGAGAGTCAGATCCAATTATGTCCTTCACAATTAGTAAACCACATCGTGCTTCTCCCACTGGTAAAGTTCATCCATCAGATCTCATATTATGACTTTTTTCCCTATTTCAAGAAAAGCACATGAGAAAGAAATTGAAGAGTAAATAAACTTTAGCAATTTATCACAAGAGGAATATTGATGTTAGATCTGAATCATTATGCAGAACAATTGAAACTGGAACATATGTTACACAAACTCGTGGTTGAACTCAGCTTGCCATATAAACAATTGGTTCGTACATGATTATAAATGTTGAGGGCAAGGTACACGAGTCAATGCCAATGTGATGCATCATTAATTTGAGCTCTTAAATGACATCATATGATAATAAGGTCTAGTCTAAAGTGGAGAACACAGTAAAAAAAATTGATAAAAGAGAACGTTCAACAGAAAAGATGAAACTCTCAAACAGTGATTTTTCCCCCCTTCGTTTGAATGAACACCAAATCTCAAAAAGAAAAGGAATAAAGGCAGCAAATCAAGCAGGACCCTGACATCATGGATACCACCATTATATACTGGCTTGCTCAGCAGAAAACACATAACTAATGTACTGCGCCGTTATATTGTACATGGGTCTGTAGTAAAAATAGTGTTGACATGACATTGTACAGTAAATATAATGCTGCATCAATATGCAGTAGCAGTCCAAAGGTAACCAACCTAAAATTTGCACATTGCCACCAAATAATTAAATACACAATATATGATATGGGGCTCTGCCATATGCATATTCTATCTCAGGTATCATGTCATTACTAAACAAAACAGGTAAACGCATAAAAAAGTAGGAGTATGATCACCAACCTTCCCCCTTTTTCTTTGGCACGAAAAACTATAACATGTTTGGTTGAAGTTGTTTTTTTTTTTTTTTGAGAAATAATTGCTTTTTTGCAAGGGAAAAAATAATCAAATAGGCTAATGGTATGTTTGAAAGAGAAGAAAGAAATAAAATATAAATAACAATTTAATTAAAGAAAAAGTAAAAAGAGAAAAAAGTTGACCTTAAAATAAAATAAAAAAATTCTTTCCTTTTCTATATTAATCTATTCAATTTAGTAATATTTGTCTCTTCTCTCACTTTCTTCCATCCAACCATACATAATAATCAAAATCACTTTCTGTTCAAAAACTCTCTCAATAAGCTTTTAATGATAAGTTGTTTTAAAAAAAAAAAATTAAAAAGCTAACCTTAACACGCACTACAACTATATTCACCTTACCAAGATAACTTCCTCTGAAATCAAATTTCATGAAGAAATCAACTGAGTAGCTGAGAAAACTCATAGATTTGATTGACATGAGTATAAAGCCAAACAAGTACTAAATCATAAAAGAACCTAACAAGTCAATACCAAGATTAACGTGGCAAATTCCATCACTTCTAAAATTCATAAACAAAATAAAACTGTGCAATTCAAATACTCAATGCAATTAATTGGCCATAAAAAAATAGCAAATCTCTTCTCAAGAGCTGGAAGGTAACTCTACAAATTGCAAGTGCACAGCATTTGAGTATGCTTAGAAGAATAAAAGCCCTTCCACAAACTAGACCGTATGAAGCGAAATATCGTCAAACTTTTCATATCTGTCAATGTTCTCAATTATTTTCAATTTCATTCAAGAAGAAGAAGAAATACTTCACATTTAACTGGAAGTGTTTCGGCAGAAACGACTCTACAGTCAATGTCGTTTATGCTGTGGCGCGTAAAAGAAACACGCGCCAAGAAAGTGGGCCGTTTTGTGGCTATGCGATAAGGGTAACATTGCAATTGTGGCATTGGTTTTTGTCTAACTCGGTATTTCTGGACAGATTAAGAAGGAAAAGCCCGAATCATGTGTGTGTGTCATTCATCACACAGTTAACTGGGTATACTGGGCTTGGGCTATTTGTGGAAACTAAAATGGGAATATCTACTTCCTACACCATTCATTTTTCTACTACACCATTTTTGCAACAGTGGAATACCCAAAATATTCTTCATTATTTTTCGCGTTATGCTTCATACGGATTGGCAAACATGTAAGGTTCTGATGAGTTTTTTTTTTACGGATTTTTTTTATAGACCTTCATGTTATTAACATAATGTTCCAACCAACTGAGCTAATAGGTCAGTTATGTTAAAAAAAATAATGTTAATACATATAACATTAAATTTTTTAATGTATATTGAATATATATATATATATATAATTTTACATAATAAATTTTGTAACAATTAATTTTAATCTAATAATTTATGTTTACATTGTCGATAAATTGGGCAATAAAAGACTAGCTAAGTTGGATTTTGAGAATTTATCAAAATTAGATCAGGTAGGTCTCAAAAACTCAAAAAATATTTACAAAATACTTTAGTATCTAATTCTTTTTAAAATAATTGGAAACAGTTATATATATGAACTCATTTTTAGGGCAAATATTTTTATATTATGAATTAATTACAAAACATCCTAAACAAAAGCTAACTTAATTTTTGTAAAGGGGACAAATGTAAAGAGTAAATAAAATATATTTTCAAAATTGATATATTAAACTGAATCAATAATAAAACGGTTCACATTGACTTTCACTTATACAAAATGTAAATTTTAAAAGGAAATAAAAAGTTACGAAAGATAGTCATTAGAATAATTTGAGTTCAACATGCCTCAAGGAGTCACCTTTAATTATTAATATTGACTTTGTACTAAAAGAGATTAGTAATATCCTTTTCAATATAAAAACTAAGCTATTTGCAAGAAATTAATCTTTCATTTCATTTGTAGTTTTGTCATGACAATTTTTATTGCTATAAAGGCTCTCTTTTAAGTTGTTGTAGATACTAGAAGTGTCAAAACAAGATAATTCCATCTATCAATCAAGTCATGCTTTTTTAGCTTTCTTGATTCTACTAATTTGTGGTAGAATTTAGAGAGTGATGTTATATCTTGGAAAGGTGGATGGTAAGGTATATTAAATGTGTAATGTCTCAATTGTAATAGAATGATACATGATCATGCCGTGAGGATTGATGTGAGAAAATTACAAATATATTATTGAAGTGAAATTCTAATTTTAATAAGAGAATAACACTAACAATACCTGTGATATTGCATTTAAGTTTTGCCCAATAAAATAGATCAATCTTATTACCTCCACTGTTTCCAAACTATAATTGTATAAGGGGTATGCAAGAAATTATTAATTGATATACTTTTAGACTTAATACCAACCTTTAATTATGTTGTTGGAATTATCATTAGTCATCAATATTTGAATTGTGGAGAGTCATGAACTATGTTGGTAGATATTTTCATTGATTGGTGGTTAATTATTGGCTTAGATATTGGTGTCTAATTTGGATAATAATGAAAATTCAATATCTTAGTAATTACTTCATCTATTTTAAAATAGATGTGATTCTACACAATTAATATTACATTAAGTATTTTTTTCTAAGATTATTATTAATTAATACTTAATAGAAGTAGTGTATAGAAAGGGTAAATAAGTCATTAATTAAATAGATAAAAGGTAAAATAGGAAGTTACTTAATATTTTATTTTAAAATTCGACAAATTAATTATATTCTTTTATACTAGTGCGAAAATCTTAAACTTCATATAATCTTGAACATGGGAAGTATAAACAAGGTATAATTGGGAAAAAGTTATGAATGTAATATTGGATTCGTAAAATATCAAGTTGTTTTTTCACTAATGAGTTGTTGGAAAATCTAAGAGGAATAAACATTGAAAATATTTAATCAATGAACATGAACTGACACATAAGTTTACTTATGTGATTTCTCGTGACTCATTGATGAAAATCTACCCGATGTTTATTCCTCTCATGTGCACAACATATGCCTATCAATTTTCACCTATCACCATTAACATCCAATTAATAATTATAAAGAATGTTTTATGGAAAATAAAGAATTTTTTAATAAAATTATTATAATAAATACTGCTAGTATAACTTATTTTGGGATAAAAAAAATTATAAATACGACCCTTATTTTAGGATGAAGGGCACACCTAGCAATGCACCACTCGCCAGCCTGCCACTTTGCACCTATTGTTGCTTCGGATCATAATGCTCAGTTGGGTGCAGTTGGACTCGGATCTCCCTCTATTTGGCCATTATCAAAGGAAGAAAAAGACTACACAACAAGATTGTGGGGGTTATAATGATCCTTTCTTCTTTGATTTAATTTAAACCAAATTGTGTGATTCGTTTCGGCAGCTTCTTCCAAGATATTGTTCACTGCATATATAATTTAGGTGCAATGATCTAGACTAGCTAGAGGGAAAACCACAAGTTAAGAATTATGAAACTGATCGATCACCTGTGTGATAATTCAGCATATTAATGTAGTTTGATCTTTCTTTGGCAAGAAAATGTAATCAACAATGTATTTTTGGTATATATGACCCATAATCTTTTTCTGTGGTAAGGTCAAACAGAAAAGTTTGAGAGTTTGAGGTACGATCATTTGCCTTGACGATTAATTAACTATGAAGTTTTAGTTAACATAATATAATGAGGTTGCCTCCAATCCGAAGCTCGAGCAATGAATGAATATATAGGGTTTCCATGACTCGTGGAAGCTCAAGACCGGGACTTGAAGAAAAGGTTGGCCAAAAGAATAAATTCATATACTACTATAGGCCTATTTGGATGTAAGCTTCTTTATAAGAATTTTTAGAAAAAGAAAGTAAGAAAAAAAAATCTCTATAAGCTAAGATGAGTTTTCCATTAGTTCATTTGTAAATGTCATCTCATCTTTTAGAGAAGCTATATTGATGAGCTTTTAAAAATTAGTTAATGAAAAATTTATTTTTATTTATGAAAAAATTCATCTCATTTTTTTTCTTCCTATTTTCTTTACTTTTAAAAAAACTTACCCATGTTTTTATTCCGTTATGTTAGTAAATTGTTAATTGGAAAATATTCTTCCAAAACTTTCATAACACATTTCCAAGCATGAGGACAAGCCCCAAGTATACGAGCAGACAAAGTCCAAGGTTGGTTGGGCATCATACGAACGAGAAGACCAAGGAGGTCTATAGTCCCACAATCTCAAGTGTATTAGTACTAAGAGACTAAATTCAAAGGTTGATCAGGCATCACACGACTAAGAGGACCGAGGAGAGGTCCAATTCTCATGATAGGATTTTATGTAACATTTTTTCTATAGTACATTGGAATTAATTATATCAATGCAAGATAATAATATTACTATTGATGTATATTGGATTATTTATTTTTAAATGAGTAATATAGTTTTTTTAAGGTTGACCTATATAGTGTCAACTTTCAAGTCAAGTGTGTATCATTTCTGAAATCAAATTCTATACATGGTTTTAATTTTGAAACTTGTCAACAATAAGTGGATCGTGATTAATTGCAGTTATTAGCATTTGGTAAATAGATTACTTTAGAGTGTATTTTTTATTTTGGAGAAAATAATCTCATATCCTTTCATTAAGAATAAGATCATTAATATAAGTAGGGATGTAATCAAACACTTGGTGACTATAGCAAAAAATCTAGACACTCTTGTTAAGGAATAAGTGAACTAGCTTGAGTCTATTGGTTTGTCATTTACAATAATTGAGTTTTCACTATACAATTAATCATGATTAATTAATTAGTGCTATAGATATTTTTGAATTTCTTACGGTCGGCTTGAAGTTTAACTAATTAATTAAGCATTTACGTTTTGGGGACACTAGATAGTACTGCATATAAAAATACTTTTTACATTGAATCCTAAATTAGTTATGTTATAGTGAAGAAACAAAAGTTACAAAACTATACTGTGTTCAGATATTTTGATTCACTACACCAAAATTGCTAATATACAGCGCCTATTACATAGCGTTTAATAAAAACGCGCTATATATATAGAATATCGTTAAGAAAAAGAAATCCTGGCAAAATAGTTTTAATATACAGGCATAATCTTTTTATATGTTGAGTGCAATTTTATAGTAGTATCATATATGAATGAATTAATATTTGGTTTTATTGTCTTATTGCTATTTTGTATGATATTGAACATGGGGTGGGGGTTAGGGTTAAATATGATTGACATATTTTTGGGGGTCTGTGAATGTTGATTTTTGTGTGGTTATTTTGAGAACATTAAAATTATTATTAAATGAAGTTGAAAATTCGGATAATTATTTCATTTTAATCGTTACATGTAAGCAGGCGTAATGTTTTTCATTGGAAAAATCACACGACAAGTGGTGGGGATTTAATGGCAAACTTGTTGAAACTCCAAATATAAAGATGGAGGCTGAACCAAAAAAAGTTTGATTTTCGATTCGTTTATTTTGCCTTGTTAAGTTGCTATTCATTTTTTTGGGGAGGAGATAGAGGTATGAGTAGGGTCCTTTTAGCCCAACAGAACTGTCACTTACTAGAATGATAAATTGTTTATAAATAAACCACTTATTTCTAGACAAAGAACGTCGATCGGGCCTGTTTTATGGTGGTTTTATTTTATGCTTTTACAGATTATATTGTATAAAGGAAAATGTTTGGTTTGACTTCCCTTTGTATATATACCACAGTATTGACATAATCTACGGAAGAGAATTTTAGAAAAAAAATAAATAAAGAATTAAAAATACTAAAATATAAGAAAAGTAAATGAAGTATATATATGATTTTATATATTATTAAATATTTAAATAGAATCTAGTATAATAATTCCTTTAGAAATATACATGTAAAAAATAGAATGTTATACAAATATTGCTAAATTGTGTAAAAATGATTTAGAAACATAAATAAACATAATTTATAACATAAAAAAAGATTAAAATTCTTCCACGTGATAAATAGATATCTCACAATAAAACTATTATATATAAATGTTCTAAGAAAATGGCATCACTAGATGTGATTTGTTAAGAGAAAAAATAGCACCATAAAAAAATATCATCCTTTTTTCAATATATCCCACGTTTTGTGTTCACCCACTGCGTTATATTAAGAAGTATTAGGTGCCACAATGGTTTAACTTTCAATGGTTTCTGCCATGTGTGGAATACATGGTTTTGTTGGAATCTCAGTAAAGAGAGCGAAATCGGCCACAGTTGGATTGCTTGTGTTCACTGTTCTCTCTGCACGACCCATGAACCTGATTCATTTGCAGGTCATATGCTGTTGCTCTATACATTGTTCAGAGAATTAATGGTGAGTAACGCAAGATAAATGATTCTTTGAGAGCAAGGAAATTACTTAACTGTAACCTACGATGGCATTTTCTTAGAGAAACTTTAAGTTTATTTTGAGAAAAACAATGAACAATTATAACTAATAGATTTTGAGATTGTTAAAATTTGTTTCCGTAATTGCTAAAAAAAATGAAGCATATATAAATGATTTCAGAAATTTCAGTATGGTCACACGGGAGGTCAATCCTAATTGGTTCTCTTGTTAGATCTCTCTCTAAATAAAAGAAAAAGGTAATAAGTGACATTATGACTCATGAGAGAAGGAAACGTGCCAGAACCGGTAGTGGATATTGTGGGCCTTACCATGTTTTGGTATAATTTTTGTTTTTGGGTCACTGGCTTAGTTGTTTTTCGAGTCACTACCATATGTGCCACTAATAGCAACGGCTCTCCCCTGACCCCTTTTTTTTATTTTCTGTGTCGTGATCATATTTTTGGGCGATAGGTAAGTTAGCCTAAATTTCATTGAACTTATGTTTCCAATGGGCCCGTATCTGTGTTGGAAAGTACACCACAGTCATAGCCAAGCCTAGCTACCTTGACATTCTCATAAAAACTAACTTAAAAAAGAAGAAAAAGAAAGAATCCTTGAAATTATTATTTTCTTATTGACCAAAAAGAAAACAACGAAAAAAGTTATTATTATTATTATTAGGAAATAAAAGAGGAAAATCATACTTACCTTGTCCTCGTCCAACTCAGGCGTGAAGCTTCATGCCACACCTATGCCACCAAAAAATCAGACCCACACCTTAATCACGCTTTGATATTTGTTTCATATGTTTGCATCCACGCATTAGTACTTTGAAAATGATTCTGATTTATATAACCAGACAGAAACGCAAGACAATAAATTAATATGTTGTTTTGCAGTGGTTATTATTCGTGTGCAGGTTCAGTATAAGTCACCTTTTTTGTTTCTTTCCCATGAAAGGCTAACAACAAAATGGCCTTACAAGGGGATCGGGTAAACAGAGAAGTGATCGAGAGAATATAGAAAGCAGTACAAAAGATTGAAACAAAAAACTGTGTGTTTGAATCAAGCTCGTTCATAAAATTAATTTTAAAATGATATGATTTATATTTAAATATTTTATTGTAAAATTTAGTACAAAATTTTAGATTCAATACAAAAAGTTACCCAAAACATTTTAACTCAAAATCAATTTTAAATTCTTTTATAACATAATCATATAAAAATGTTTCAAAATTAATTCTGTACACAATCAGTTTACTAAGGCCAAAACAAACATACACTTAATCTTCAACATAATATTTTACACTAATGTTATAATGAAAAAGTTATTTTTTAAAATTCAAATCACAAAATCATGATAATAAATTGAAAAAAAAAAATCCTGCTGGATACTTCTCCACTAGACAAACATGTACCACCGAATACTTAACATGATTATTTTAATTTAATTAATGATCTTAAATTTAAATAATAAATATGTAATTTTATTACATACTAAAAAAAGAATTTGTTTTTTAAAGTGATTTCGATCAGTAAAGTAAAGGATATTTATAATCTTAAAAAAAATTAGTGAAATATTTTTTTATTAGTCAATATTAGTTATTAATTAGGAGGTATTTGTTTCAAGTTATCGAGCAAAATTTCCAGGAATATAAACTTGGGAATATCATATTCCATGTTTATTACAAGTTTTGTAAAAAAAATTCATAGGAATACTTGATTATCAAAAATGTACTTACTCGGTTTATGATTTAGTGACACTTAAGGTTTATTTCTCCTTTGCAATGGTGTATTATACAAAAATCAAACTCATTTTTTTTTCATAAACTCAACATGTGTCGTTAATTGAATAACACTTATTGGTTCACATTTATCATTTTACCTTTTATTTTAATTTTTTATTCAAATAAAATTTATTTAGTTTTCTAAAATTCCTAATGACAACCTAAATGTTCATGAATTTTTTTTTCTCAAGCATAGCATTCCTATGAATATAATTTAATAACTTAAAGCAAACGCCTTGTTCAATAGTTACTTTTGTTGATAAATAAAGTAATAAACACACTTAATTATTGAAAATCAGACTCTTAATTAACAAATTGATAAAGAATAAAAATACACTATTGTTCCAATTAACGCTGAACTCTTGGGATGAAGTGGCTCCTAAAACTCAACAATGTATGATCCAAAATAAATTGTATATTTTTTTTTGTCAGTATAAATAAGTCTTTATAACTTTATTTATAAAAAATGATGTCATTAAATTAGCCAGTTATTATTAATTTATTTTACTAAGTGTCAATCAACGATAATCTTAACCACATGTTCCACATTTTATCTATACTCTCAGTCTAATACTTGTGTTAAGTGTACTAGAAAAAGGTTTATGTGGTTGCGAGCTCGACTCAGTAATTGGGATTCAAATTAAATACTTAACCTAGAATCCTAAAGGGTTGACTATCCCAAGTTCCCATTCCATATTCTATTAGATTGTTTATAGTTTTGTTATTTCCTCATAACCTCGTATTTTTGAACAGTGAAACTATGAATATATTGAAATGATATTTGCTAATTAAATTTTAGTTACAATGAGAATATCAAAAGGTCATTGAGTATTGTACCCTGTAAATCATATTGTAATCCAATTCTTATAATTTAACATCTACGCATCTAGTATTTGAGGCTAAGAGACGCACAATCATGTTCCATGATTCTTGAGATATGGTGTAACATTTTAATACACATTAATGTCTCAATTCATGGACGTCCGAGGTGATACACATAGCAAATCATAATAAATAATCCACATTCTGACTTAGAGAGGAAGGTTAGACATTACACTTCCCTGAGTGATTTGAATTTGGTCGTCTCCATTATAAGAAAATCTATCCTGAAACAAGTACGAAAATTGTTCCTGTCACTAGGTATTCATAAGTATTCAAATGTAAAATGTAAAAGTATAATCCATTCAACCTTCTATGTCTAATATGAATTATATAACAATATTATATTTGGATAAAATAGTTTGACATTCGGGTTAGTGAACTTGGATAGATGGATCTAATAAAAACCAAACAATACTGTCAATGGTGGAGTTGGTTTTCCATCCGAAGAGGCGATCGAAATCCCTTCTAGTATACACTGGACACATACATTATCGTATCCAATACACCCATGATGTCTCTAAGGAAAAAGGACGTGTCGGCGAACCCGCTACACTGCTCCATGCTCAACTATATGTAAGATAACGTTGATGTCTATTCCCAATCCAACACTTTACTCTTCTTCCTTCTTTTCTTTTCTCTCTTCTTTTCATTCTTTGAGAATTACTAAATTCAAAGCAAATCTTAATTAGAAAGCAAAAAAGAAAGACATAGGTTAATGATATTTTTGCATTCTCATAATTTTCACACTAAACTTTTTAGTTCAATAATCAATATCTAAAAACACGATTAACAAGAAGAAAAATAAATAAATAGCAACCAAACAAACAATTATTATCCACGCGCCCAGTTTGCGTGTACACCTAATCACCTAACTTAACTATAAATAACGTTAGCCACTCGTGTCATTTCTCACTTCACAAATTGCCAGTGCCTATTAATAGCAACTACAAGTCTGCAACCAAACAGCGTCTCATGATACTGTTTGTTCAGATGCCCCACCGTCACAGCCCTCCTCCACCACTCGCCGCCATCGTAGCTCTCCCTTCTCACACCGTGGAATCAAATCAAGATGTCGAACCCAGATTCTCGATCATTCAGTTGGCACTACACGGAACTCGATGACAGAGACCTCGAGATCCGAGGTAGGACTCTGTTTTTTGTCATCGTACTCTTCTCCATTATTCTCCTCGTCGCTGTTCTCTTCATCTACACGCGCTGGGTTTGCCGCCACCAGGGACGCCTCCCCACCACCGCGTTCTCCGCCGCATCCACCCACGCGCCGCCGCTCGCGCAGCCTCAGGGACTGGACCCAGCTTCCATCAAGAAATTGCCCATAATCCTCCACCACGTGCCATCGGACAGCGAGGAAAGCGCGTGGAACGAAACGGAGTGCTGCATCTGCCTGGGCGAGTTCAGAGACGGCGAGAAAGTGAAGGTTTTGCCGGCGTGTGACCACTATTTCCACTGTGATTGTGTTGACAAGTGGCTCACTCATCACTCTAGTTGCCCTCTTTGCAGAGCTTCTCTCAAGGTTGAATCTTCCTTCCCTAAGATTTTGATTCAGGAACCACCCCTTAGAATTGACTTCCAGTTCTAGGTTTTTTTCTTTTTTTACGAGAGAATTTTATTCGAATCGAATAAGATTTTTGTCGGCCAAAAAAACTCGTGTTTAATGCAAATGTATATGCAGATTGGAATTTGAAACCAATGATTAATCTGAAACGAAGTTTGTTTATTTTGATTTTGGTCTTAATCTTACTTTCCAATATTGTTGAAAAATCATACCATTTGCTGTTTGTTTTTGTATCTCACCCGTCAGCAAGTTTCTCGATGACTCATCATGACTAAAAGTCTCTGCGTGTTCATACACTCAATGCTGTAAATACTAAATACATGTAAAAAGGAACTCGTGTCAGATGTCTGCTAATGGATATATAATTTTGATTTTTTTATTGGATTATTTCATTGTTTGGGTTGTTGTGGAGAATATTTTTAGACAGTAGCACATGGCAAAGGGGGGAGAGAATGTGGAGTTTGTCTCTGATAGTGTTAAATTATGATATGTTCCCACGTTGGATGATATAATTTTCCTCAACGCCACTGGTTGGATAAAAGTCCTCAAAGACGCTGCTCTTCTAAGTCATCCCTGTAATTGGTCTACTAATTGGATATGTGGTCCTGCTTCTTAGGTTCTATAATTGGATTTAATGAAGATTTTTTTATTTGAGATTGAGACCCCAAAAAGATTAATCAAGATAATGGGTGAGCATTGTGGACTGCCCAATCAGCTTCTTTAATATTTTTGTTTTACTATATTTTGCTATAAAATATGAATATAGAATTCCATATTACGATTAAAGTGTATAGTTTTTTATTTTTGAAATTCTGTGCATCTATAATTTTCTAATCAGTTGAGTGAGCAATGTGGACTACTAAAAGTAAATCCGGCGACACCTCATCTCTTTATCCCTCCTTATCTGCTAAGTTTGAAGTTGGTTTCTTGTACCTATTTTCTGTTGGAAAGCAATCGAACATAGCTATATGGACAATAATGTCCTGCAAGAAAATTAATCTGCCAACTTACATGTTGTTCCTTGGATAAACCAGCAGCATTCATTGCGGAAACTTGCCCGATAGCGATGAACGATACGGATTTCTACTGTACATGTATACCTTTCTTTTTATATATAAAAAAACAATAGCGATATATAGACTCTTTATTAACGTATAACCTTATCTATTTATTATATTTCTTTTGCCTTAATTAGCAATTTGGTTTCCAATTTTTTTAAATGCATCAATCTAATCTTTTTCATCGAATTGTATTGTAATCTTGAGTATGAAATTGAATGTATTTTAAAAAATTTAATGATCAAATTAATTTTTTAAAAATAATTAAATTGATGTATTTTTTTCAAAAAACAGGAATTAAATTGAATCTTGACCAAATTGATTTTTTTATAATAATTTAAAGATCAAATTAATAATTAAGTTATTTTTTTAAGTGTTAATTAGGATTTGGTGAGCGTCCTTTTTTTTTCCTTTGTAGAAAAATGGAACTTCACATGCAAACTGAATGATTGACAAGTGACATGACTACTAAGTTCTAACTATCTTATAGCGTATTGGATGGAGAGAAAAAATAGTATTAGATAAAAAAATGTATCTTTTTAAATTTACACTTTTGTATTTTATTTTAATAAAAAAATATCTTTTATTTTATTCTCATTATTTTTATTTTCTAAATCAAACATATAGCATGTAAGTTATGGGCTCGTGCATCATGTGACAGTTCCGTGAAGCAACTCGATTGTTCACTTGATCAGCTTGGTATATATTTTTTTTATATTGCACATAGCTTCCTGTTTTTTAACGATTACACTGTACAGTATTTTTCAAATAATTAATAAATACCAGTCTAATATTTTTAATATAATTTTAAAAATATTATAAAGATAGGAAAAGAGTAAAGTATTAAAAGAAATTTGACAAAATCTTAAAAGACATATTTGAGTTGGGCTGTGTGGTGTGTACATTGACTGTAAACCGAGAGTAGGGCATCATCCAATTGAATCAATAAAAAAGCAACTGCTTTAATTTCGCTGAAAAAAATATCCTTTTCTATTTTTGGATAACAACCATTTAAAGCGAATTGTTCGTGTTAATTTTTGAAATTATTCAATGAATTAAATATCACAGTGAAATTTAAATTAAATTAATAACATATGTATTTATTTTCTAATTTAAAAATAAAGCTGTCCAAAAAAAATTCTTTTTTATATGAGGATATTGAGTTGTTAATCTTAACAATAATATACAGCGATATTGAGTTGTTAATACGAGTAGCAATATGGCCACGACAAGAAAATATATATGAACATGCGTTTAATGTTTATTGGCTGACGGTAATTATATTATTAGCATACGTGTTGTGCCCAACATCGACATACTGATGATAATTTAATTTGCAAAAGTATTGTAGTGCTCACATTGATAGTTTTTGTAACAAATAATTGTAATAATTAACATAATCTAAACGTCAAATGCAACAATTTTTTCCCCTTAGAAGTATCTTTTGACATGTATGGATCACAATTGTGCATTCAATTATAAGTTAGGTGTCCTATACTTCTTTTTCACTTTCCACAAAAAGGTACAGTTGACATGTTACTCAAAATAGCCAAGAGTATTAGCTTTTAATCTATATGAACTAAAAAATAGAAAAATATAGAAGTATTATATTATATTTTAGTTTTCTTAATATTTTAGTTTTCTTAATATTTTAGTAATAATATCAAACATAATAAGTTGTCATGTGTACTATAAAATAACAGTAGATAATACACAATAATAGAAATAAAATTGTGTAAAATTATGACAATGAACAAGTACTAGAAGTAAAAGTTAACATGCATACAACCAATCAAGTATAGGTGTTCGTGATCTTGATTGGATCAGTTTTGAAGTAAAAAATCATCTGATCTAATCCCTTTAATTTGGTCATTTGATCATCCATTTGGTTTGAAATTTTTTTCAAATTTGATCCAATCCAATCCAATTTTTTCCGGTTTGGATTTGATCGATTTTTGTTTTTTTAAAAATCTAAAAATAAAACTTATGAGACTTTTTTTTATTAAAATAAGGAGTATCCAGTAGAAACAAACACATTCATTGGATAAAAATAAACACCATTTTCTAATTTTCATTGGACAAACACGTTCATTGGACAAAATAAGGAGCAATAAAACCTTACTGCAAACATGTTCATTGAAAAAAAATAAACACCATTTTCTAATTTTCAAACTGAACTCATATCTTAAATGTAAAACTAAAAAGTTTTAGATTGTAAATAAGTAGAAGTCTTCTGGACAAAGGTTGAACACGCATCATTTGTCATCTGCCATCTGTTGTTACATTAACATAACAAAAAAAAAATGGATTTCACAGGTCACCTATAATTAGAAAAAAAAGTGAATTTATAAGTATGAATACAATTATCAAAGTTTTCAAAGGTCACCTATAATACAAATTTATAAGTTGGGAATATACTCAATATTCAGGTATGACAGAAAATTTGCTGATGGTATTGGTTGGTTAGGGTAATATGTGTGTTTAGACTCGGGTTTAGTTTAGTGGGTCTTGGGTTTAGTTTAGTGTGTATTGGGTTTTTGGTTTTTGGGCTATGATGGAGAATAGACCCAAGTAGGTAAAGAGTAAGATAAAGTTTATAATTAGATCGGTTTGGATTGGATCGATTTTCACCAGCCAAATCGAAAATCGATCCAATCCAGTGAAAATTTTTGATTTATTTTTGGTTTTTAATTTTTTGGTTCGGCCACCGCGATTTGCATCGATTTGGATCAGTTGATGAACACCCTTACAATCAAGGTTAATATAAGTGAATATGATTTATATTTTTTAAATAAACGATTCAAAATTCAAATCAATATTAACTTTGAGATGTACATTAATAACACGTATTATTAGAATTATTATTTACAATTTTATAAATTACAAAAAGTAAATTACATCAAAACAAATTACTCTTGCACCAATAAGCTCTTGCACTTAAAAATTTATAATATTTCTCTCTCTCACGAAAACTAAATTACATTAAAACATACAAGTTATAACCCATGCCACGAATTGGGCCTCATAAAAAACACAATAGGTCGGGTCACCCTCGTTTTGAAGTTGAAATGTTGGAAACCCACGGGGCCACGGGTTTACGATTGAAGCCCAACACTTGTTATTTGCTAGGGTTTTGGTTCGCTATAAATACCTGAAACGTAGTTAGACACGGCTCCTAATCTTCGTTATCAAAACGCAGCCAAGTCTCTGTTCTGTATTCTAGGGTTTGGTTTCTGAGTTTCGTCTCAGTTTTTGATCACCATGAGAGCTAAGGTAAGGTCCTTTTTATCTCTTTTTGTTCTATTGGTATTATGTTGTTGTTATGTGAATTTTGTTCTGATTGAGCCCGTGGATTTGTACAGTGGAAGAAGAAGCGTATGAGGAGGTTAAAGAGGAAGCGCCGAAAGATGAGGCAGAGATCGAAGTAGTGTGCTTGTTTCCCCAGCAACTATTGCTACTAGTTTTGTTTTATTTCAGTTATGTTTTTGTTTCCAAATGTTATGATACATTTTTATTGGTTTCTCTTGCTTTTGTCTTACCTCAAAAAGATGCTCTTATCGCAAGTTAATTAGATTTAATATTTGAATCTATTGTTATCTCGTGCTTGTTTTGGTTTAACCATTCTGGAATTTCGATATTTCGCAATTTCGCGCACTACACTGTACATAAGGTGTCATTTTTGTGAAGAATTAATTAACTGCAATTGTTTGGTTCCTGTTCTTGACTACGTTAGAGTTCAGGTTGAATAGAACAACTGTGTCGTCATTGAATTGTTTATCCTTGAAGATAGGAACTGTTAAAGGAGTTAACGCGTCTAGGTTAATGTCTGGAAGTTTTATCCTTTCGGATATCATATGAAAGGAGGTTATGGTTTCTGATTAGAATTGAGAAGAAAAAAAATTCAAACTGCGTCAATATCTTCTTGTGAGATAACGTTGATTCTGAACCACTGTTATTTTCATGCATTTATTTGAATACATGTTTTAGTTATTGTAACTGATGTGTTTATTACTGCACATTCTGGAGGGCATAGTGCTACTGTGAAAACGGGATGACATTTTAGATTATATACAAAGCATAGTAACTAGTGTAAAACGTGTTTGAAAACTTATTGAGAATGCAGGGACCACATTTGAGATGTTGAAGCTATAACTATTAGTTTCTGAAAACCACATCCTAAATGTTGAACCAAACACGCTAGTGGTTCCTATTTGATTTGAAGTTCATGGTCCCAAGCTGGAAAATATCTTTAGTGTTTTGTGTTGAGTAGGATCCTTTTTGTACTTGAGAGTTCAGAAGGTTCGATGAAGAGGATTATCAATAAATATCTCCAATATATATGTATTTACTATGTGACAGTAAACATGTGCGGTCTCGTTAATAACAGTGTTGTTGAAGTGATCGCTTGTAAGTATATAGTCGCTTTAAATTTCTGTCGTTAATATTAAGACTGTTCAGTTTGAGTCATCATCCACATAAACCTGCCCTGATAACACTGGATGTGTACTAAATTTAAACTAGGTGTGTTAATTCTTTAGTATGGTTAGGTTAGGCTTGCAGGACAAAACTTATATTTCATCATGTATTGATTTCATGATTTATAGACAATGGATGTTGATGGAAGCGAATCTTTTTTCTGGGTTTAGCCGGGTGGTATCGCCAGTTTTTGTTTGCATTTGGGTAACGCCGGTTTTATTATTTAGCAAAATATTGTGTGTCTAGCTGCCTGTGACATTTTTTTTTATTTTGATTTTTCAATTTGTTACAGTTTTAAAGCACAACTTTTAGACTATTTTAGACAATGAGGATTAAAAGGGTAATTAACCTCAGAATATTGGCTTGGTGCATTCCCGACTTCAATTCGAGTCGAGGATTTTGTTTAATCTAGTTTTTTCTTTGTCACGAGATATGTAAACTAGTGTTCCTTAAAATTACTGCCATCCCTGAATGAGGCTCTGTAGTGAACATTTTCTTTTTTAGATAAAAATGTCCCAAGTTTTTGTGGGGCAAGTCAAGGAGTGTACATTGTCTAGTACGTAAACATCTGGCTGACTTTCTTTGATCTTAATTGTTGCAACAAATAAGTGTTGAAGATATATTTTCATAATCTTGATGAGTCAAGGCAATTTAGCTAGTTGATGCAGGCCGAAGTTCATGACATGATCTCTAAGGGCCATCTGTTATTTAGGTGTATGGTGACCACGTTTTGGGCGGGGTCAATGGATGGAGCAAAGAGATGTTTTGTAACTGCAAATTCGGTCGGAATGCTAACAGTACATTTCCTAACTTACTGCTATTAGTTAATCGTAGAAGAAATCTTCAATAAATAAGATGTAAGACTTATAGAAGTTTTAGAATTTTTAATAAATTTTAATTAGTAGAAGTAGAGAAAAAAATTATATAATGATAATATAAAATAATTTTTTATTGTTATTCAATCATAAATCATCATTAAATTACTTTAAATTATTTTAAAATTAAAATTATAAAAATAAATTAAAATGATAATTTAAATTATAAAATTATACTTTCAATGAATAAACATTAAATTCTACAAAATGTTTAAAAATATATATTTGTCTGATTATTTTATACTCTCAATGAATAAACATTAAGTTCTACAAAATATGTTTAAAAAGATATAGAAGAATTTGTTTCTAATATTTCTCTTGTTCCAGTTGACATGTAGATCAGTAGATGACACGTACCAGAGAGATAATAAAATGGAAAGTTACAGCTAGGCTTGAACCATAGTTACCGTAAATCGATTATGGATTCAATTATTGTACTCATTAAATTTACGTTACCTACAACACAATGGAAATAATAAAACAATATTTGCCTTACACCGTCGATACTATTATTGAATTTGTCAACACTTGTCCATGCTTCATTTGGTGGTAAAAGCAATTTCCGTCTTTCTCTCCCACTCAGTTGTGTGTGTCTATTTTCTTACTTTTCGGCTGTTTAACGTGGGTTGTCTTTGCTACTTTGCTATTAAGTTACCCATTTTATTTTACTGTTTGAAATATGATTGCTCTTTGAAACCTGCTGGCTTTCTTTTCTTTTCCTCGTGCTTCTGCATTGGTCCACAAATGTAGCTTTTTCTTATACTCTTGTTACACTCGTGTAAAATGTCCAATCATTTGACAAAAATAGAGGAAAAATTGTGTAGAGAGATTCTTTTTCAATCCACGGAGTATGAAATAAATCAAGTGATAGAATCAAGATTAATAAAAATATATACATTTTCTAGTAATTATAGGATAGTGGAAGCAAAACTTGCTTGTTGATTAAAAAAATAGCTGCTTTTAAATGTTGCAAATAAGGGTGCTCAAATATATATATAAAAATTAAATATTTCCACATTTTTTATTCAAAAATAACATATATATAGACACTCTAGTATACTACCATCAATTATCAAACATCTTTTTTCTCTCCGTTTTTCCATCTCTAGCTATCAGTTAGTAGCACCTAAATGTTCATGATTTTTTTATTCCCTTGTGTTAACAGTATATTAGTTAATTGAAAATTGATTAGTAAATTAGATTGTTAAGAATACTTGTTAGTTTAATTACCTTTTTAGTAAGTTCTATAAATAGAGCTCAAACTCCCTCTCATTTTGTATATTTTATCAATCATTAATATAATGAGTTATTTTTATAGTACTTCTCTTCTAGTTTTTGACATCTACGACCTTTAGCCAATGTAACTTCCATCTCTTATCAAGATTTTGATAACCACCCCCACTATAGTCGTTTTTATGGACGACTTTTCTTTAAGTTGCTTTTGTTTTATTAGTAATAATCAGAACGTGGACCATAATGGGTTCCATTGGCTGCTTTATTATGTCAACAATCCAAGAAGTTAAGAATCTTGTTTAAAAGTAAAGAAATATTTAACAAATCATATATTTTTAATTATTTTAAAATAACTATTAAATATTTTTTAATAACATATACTTTTTTTTCCAGCATTTGCTTGGTTAATTAATGAAGGAAATATCTGGCGCTATCATGCAGGAGATGAAAACAACTTGAGTGGACGTGCCAATATTTGCTGAATCCCTTGATCCTTCTAATTCTTAAAGTCAAACATGATATTATTTAACACTAACATCTGTCTCTAAGAATTAACGATCAACGCAATGATCAATTGCTTTTCCACTGTTCTTTCCCTTTCTTTCCCACTTTGATTGGATCATAGGTAAAAAATTACTTTCCCACTTTTCTATTTTTGAAGCAGCAAAAGGCCATCCATTTTACTCATACTTTGCTTTGCTTCCTTTCCTTTTAATTTAACTTTGCCTTAATTGGTGGCACAAAACTGATATTTCATGATTTTATCTTCCTAATGGAGAAACTATATATATATCTTATAGGTATATAAATATTGAAAAATAAACCAAATAATTGCCCCCACACTGAAATGAATAGTGGGGGAAAAAGAAGATTTTTTGCAATAAATAAATTACTGTAGGCAGTGAGAAGGCAAGAAGAATCTCTGCCTCTTACTTCTAGTGGGACAACTAGAAGCCATGGATGATGAAGCAATTTTGGTGACAGCAGATTTGAGGGACTGTTTGAGAGTGGCAAGGCAAACACTGTCTTCACTATCCTTAGAACAAAGCACCAATATGCTTTTGATTCTGCCACCAACGCTGGCTATGTCAGCTTTAACTGCTGTGAGTCTCAAGCCTTTGAGGACTTGGATGAGTTCAGGGAACAGCTCTGGTCGATCATCGCAGCAAACAGAAGCTTTGATCACAATATTGTCCTTCAGTTTGTTCCCTTTAGTGCAGCTTTCATCTTGAACATGGTCATAGTCAATTGATACTTCATCAATTTCTGCTGGAACTGTGAAGGCTCTGCTAACATCCATGGCTTTTCGCTTTAGATCTTTCACTTGGTCTATAACACTCCCTAGTAAAGCTGCCTTGTCCATCTGCAAGTACACATGTTAATATTAGCATGATTTTCATGATATCTTACTTTTCAACCAGTTTCCAAACATGCTATATGTTTTCCCACTATAAATAAGCTTTGTGCTATATTCTCTCTTTGAGATGAGGAAGTGGAATTGAAATCCTTTGCTAAGCATACCATGTCACATCACTTTCATATTCCGTTCATTACATAGTGTGATGATACCAGGAACAAAATCCAAGTTATTCATTCCCTTATTGTTTATACTTGATTGTACTACAATACTACTTTTTTTTTTTATATTTTTTATCGGCAAATGTTATTTTTTAGTTTAGATAGAAATGTCAGTTGGAATAATTCGAACCCTGTGACCTTTCTTCCCTCGATTCTCCCTTCACCCTTCCCCAACCATTGAGCCAACCTTACAACTCCCTTGATAATACTACTATGTATGTATGTCACTCATGAAAACTGAAAAAGAGACTCATGCAATAAAAATTGGTTTACCTTATCAGACTTGGGAATAAGTTTTCTGAGAGTTGCAAGCTGTGCATTGATCCTGTCTCTGCGCCTTTTCTCTGCTTGGCTGTGACTCTTGGAAGCACTTATTGCTCTTTCTTCTGCAGCCCCTTCAATGGGAAGTGGCCACGAATGAAACTCACCAAACTGAAGAGAGGCAGAGTCAGTGACATGATGCGGGAGTATTTGTGTAGGCACTGCAAAGGAAGAAGAAGAATGATCACTGCATTGAGCCCAGCTGCTGTTGCCCATGTGCCAGCCAGAATCATAGTAATTTTCCATAGTCACAATGGAAACCATTCTAAAGTTTCTTCCATGATTTCTGAGCCTTTTATCTCCCATCCCTAGTTACTGTTTGTTGCACTAATAATGGTCGATCTTCTTCTTATCTTGATGGTGACTGGTGTGATAACCAATACCCTTTCATGCGTCAAAATGAAATTGATTTTGGTTGTACCTGTCAGTCATTTCACCGAGAAATTTTTTTCCCTCCACTAAATCTAACGAACTTGGACTTTATAAGGAGGAAAAATATGAAGAGTAAAAGAATAAGATCGAGGTGACCTGACTTAATAAGCTAATAGCCAAATATTATTTAGTATGCGTGCTGAGTAAGATTTTGAATGAGAAATAAAATGGTATGCATGAGAAGTATCTGGCAAATAGACTTGGGAAACACTGTTGTTACTTCAGCATGTAGTTGATGTAGTGGATGATGATCAGTTACTCATTGTCTTATTTTTATTGGACCACAAAGTGTTTTATGTGTTCTTGTGATAATTATATCTATTTTGGTCTCTCTTGATGCATAGCATAATAGATACTACCTAATAAGAACTCATATCGTTTTACTTATCTTGAACTTTTGTATCATAGACTAATTCTTTTTCATATAAAATAGCAGTGGATATGTACTTAGACAATAGAAGCATTCGTATTTTCATAACTTACATAGATGTTATCTGAAATAAAGTCAGTCACCATTGTACTAAAGAAAGAATCATACATCAACCTTCATCAGTTGTTTATTTATTTTTTTTATTGGTTAATCGTTTGATAAAAGTAAAAAAGTAGTCGCTGAAGCTTGCACGAAAGTGCTAGTTAGGCTTGTGGAGGTGGATCCCATTCATCCAAGATACTTCAAGATCTTCCACATTGAATTATCGATTTGGTGAAATTAAGCTTTCATGCTTTCATCCATGTCCCTGTACAATTATTCCAACCAAAGTTTTAGTCCATGTCATGATAGCCAGGATGAAAAAGGTTACTGAATGAAAATAAACACACACATAGGATCACAAAGTTAAGAAAAGCTCAAGATTTGCTCAATCATCAATTGGACAAACCCATGATGTAACCCCATTAGCAAACGAATTGCCCTTTAAGTTGAAGACACTCGGTGGACCCATTTTACCATTTTCAGCGTAAGCTATGGAAGTAACTGGACTAGTCCAGCTGTGTATCCATCCTAAGACAAAATTTGGTTTCCTTCATGTATCTTGATTGAAAGTTGCAAGTTCAAAGCATAGGACTCAGTAAAAGAAGGCTAATTTTATACATTTTTTAAAATGTTAATGGAATGAAGTATTCAGTAATTTTGTTGAGAATTAATCTTTTTCAAAAAAAAATCTGATTGATCGATCATCTTTTGCATGATCTCTCGTTCTAATAACGTTTTTCATTGCTGCAAAACTTGAATATTTGAATTAATTTCATTCGAACCAACAAAATGTTAGAAAACACTTCGACACCACTCTGATTGGAAAGGTTGCTTAGTGTGTCTGCAGCAGAAGCTAGCAAACAAAGAAGGCTCAATTACAATGAGGGCCGGGTCACTACTCCGTAGGGCCCAATACACACTCACAATTGCAACTCATAATAAAGAGCATCTTTAAGAGTGACACGACTTTTGATCAACCACTCACTTTGTTAGCCTCCATCTATTTCTCTCAACACAACTTGTGTGTGTGGTTTCGTATGGTTCCGTATTTTCTTCTTTCACTTCTTTTTCATCATTTTTTCCCCTTCTCTATCTGTCTCATCAAAGGCTTTTTGGGTCCCATAATCTCAAAACATATCTGCAGTATATCTTACATTAATCACACTCACTCACCACCCCCCCCCCCCCCCCCCCCCCCCCC
>CM023958.1:2148325-2168670 GCA_013407115.1 Glycine latifolia
CCCCCCCCCCCCCCCCCCCCGTCGGCAAGTGAAGTGTCACGATAAAAATATGGCAAAGCAAAATGATCAAAATGAACATTGAAATGAAACATGTAGTATTTAAGTAGCTTATGTTGGAAGCCATTCCCTCTTGTCTCTTTGGCTATAGAGAAGATTGAAAACTTCAAATTAATGAGAAGAAGAAAATGTAGGATCGGATTCAATGTTTCCCTCCATGTTTGTTGCTTATCCACTAAGGAATAAGGATACTGAAGAAACTTCAAATAAATGAAGCGTAGTAACCCTAACCTATTAGGGTCGACCTAGTAATGAAGGATTCAGATCAAATGTATGAGATTATAGGTTCAAATTTTTGTAAAAAAAAAATGAAGCATAATAATTAGTAGACGGCAAGAATAAAGGGATAGCATTGAATGAAATGTGGAAAGGAAAAAGATTGTAGAACCAATCGTTTGTTCGTTAACATGAATCGAGGCCACTTTGTTTTGTGCTTCACAAAATATCATTGCTATAATATTGGATGAAATGCAACTGACAAAAGTGAAAATAATTACATGATTGAAATAAATGAGAATTATTATTAATATTCTTTTAAAAAAATTTAAATCACTTCAACAGATTTGTTTTTGGAAACAACTTAAATAATTGAAAGTGGAATAACAGTCACCATTTGTATTTTACTCGATCAAAATTCCCATTGTTATAAATTTGGGTAGAACTAGAAACGAAAAGAATATATATCCAAAAGTTTTAACAAAGTTCGTACGTAGTATTATTTATATTAAAATTACTTCAGATTCTTTATGTTTTTAAAGTTATCAAATAGTAGTATATGTTAACAAATATAATTAATATCTATATTAAAAATAATTTGTAATTTTCTCTCATGTCTTTTATATCTGTTATTTATTTAATTTTTATACATTGACAGTTTGAATTTTTTATTATTACCAATCAATTAGAAATTATCCTGAATATTATTATTAAACTAATTATTACAAAAATTTAAAATCCTACTATATGGTAATTGTACCCTCCAAATTGGATCGTCAAACAATCCTCACGAATTATCAAATCGGATCAACATTGACACTGATTTGTATGCAATCAGGCTCCAAGATATTTGGGATCGTGGTGCAACATCCCAATACACTTAACTGGCCAACAATACTTAAGAGATGTTCGGGATCGTGGTGCGGCCCCGATACACGTAACTGATCTCAACCCATGGATATCGGGAGGTTAGGGGACGATTAGGCTAGTATAAAAGTCTTTCACCTTGACCCAATATATTTCCCTTGAATGCTTTGAATTAAGTCATTTATAGTAGTATTGTAAAACTCGATTCGATTCGACCGGTCAGACTGGTCCAATCGAAATCAGATGACTTAATTGAACTGGTTTTATTATTGAATCGGTCACATAAGTGACTCAAGAATGATCCAGTACGTTAGGTCATCAGATTCCCGTTAGACCAATCTGACCCAACCGATTTTACAATTTTTGTTGTTGTTAATTTTGGATTATTATCAAATTTTTATTTTATATTTTAGAGTAAGGATGAATTTTTTTTACTCAAATAATATTAGTTATATACTTATATATAATATATACATATATAATTTTTAATATATACGGAATCAAAACGAACCAATTAATAGTCTATCGGTTGGATTACTTATCCATTATCTCTATCAAATTAATGATTAAATCAGATTTCATAACTATAGTTCACAAGAAAGAACAATAGTATTATATATATATATATATATATATATATATATAAAACAAATTTTTTATATCGTGAATATATTTTAATTAAATTCATAACTTTTAACATTTATAATAATAATAATGATTATTGTTTATCATTTCATTAGAATAATCACGCAAAATATTTTACAATTAAATAAGATAATATTAGAATTCAGTATACAATAAATTAATTTTTTTCTTAAAATTAAAAGAAAGATCGAATTTTTTTTCTAAAGAGACAAATAAAAAAATGAAAGCAGCATCTAATAAAAAGTATTATATATTCTTTCCAACACATTTTTGTTATTAGCAAAAACTTATAAAAATTCACAAAATAATTTCAGTCTCACTACTTTGTCCTACTTATAATTTTATAAGTTTTAGTGAATAATAAAAGAATATGTTAGAAAAGTATTATTCTCTATCAAATAAACATTTTCATCGTGCTGCACTGTTTCTACCGTACTCACCATCGTTACACATCACAAACAACCCAATTCAGGAAACAGTAGTTCTTTGGCGCACGGATCATTTAAAACTTGACCCATTGAGGTTACAATGTGTTGGCACACCGACATCTTATTATAGTGATAAAAGCTAAATTTGTGTGCTTTTCTTCGTACAATTTACAGAACAATAACAGCATTAATATATGTTTGATTGTTTAAATGAATTATTTATTTTAAACTGTCAGTTCTATAATATTATATAGATTTAATAATTTTATGCAAAAATTTATTTTAATTCTTAAGTTATTAGAGAAAGTAATTAATTTGAACAATATTAAATTTTTGATTGAAAAATTGTTCTTTTTTTATACTAATAAATTAAATAATAATTACCTGTATAAATAATTCACTTAAGTAACGCACTCTTTATCAGATTTAATGAAAAATTTATGAAATAATATTGTTTAACTTTAAACAACTCAAGAGTTACTCTCGTAATGGATGTTATAATTAAAAGTAAATAGCTTTTATTTTGAAAAAAAGAAAGACTCTTAAACAGTTATATAATTAATTATACACGTATGTATTTAATCATAATTTGAACCATTCAATTTTTAGTTAATAATAATAATTATTAATCACGTTATTTTACTTAACAAAGTGAATCACCCACTTTAAACAACGCTTAAAAGAAACATGTCTATAATTTATAATTAAAATGAAAAATCTAAAATACTTTCTGTCAGTGAAGTGGTACCATACAATTATGCAATCACCATTATAAAGTTGTATAAACAATTATGTGTGATGAATTTTAGTGTGTGTACATGAGTTGTACGTGCGCAAATAATGAATATGTTTATAAGTACTAACAGGGATGAGCATTGGTATGAATAATTCTTTTACTTCTTTAAAATTGAATACGAAGTCAGATATTGTATGTCCTTATTATCATCCTTATATACTAGGTGAGGAGAACCTCCAAATGTGCAAAGGGTCTCTTTTGTCCCCCCCAAAACAATTTTCTGAACTCAAGGTTCCCCCAAAATCTCGAATAATGAAAAAATGATCCTCATCTTGTGCATATTAGACTTAAAAAAGGCATCTGAATGTTATTTACAAACTAAATTAAGCAAAAAAAATTAAATATTCAAAGGAATAGTTTTTACCATAATAATCTTATTTAGTTCAAATAGAATTGTCTTTGTCAAGAAGTTTTGGACACTTCCTTTGTGGAGAAAAATCCAAATATTCAAGATCATTTTGTCTCAAATGTATAGGTACAGAGGGGTTAGAGTAGAGTATATAAAAGACTTTTTTCGAGTGAGAATAGCCAAAAAACAGAGAAAAAAGAAAAGGAAAAGCCAATTCGCATACTCACCCGTCTGTCATTGTAAATTTGTGACCAAAGATTTGTTCGCTGTTGTATTGTGCTTAAATTTCTTAGCAAGTTCAGCACACGCAATTCTTGCGTTTTTAACGATTGGATAAAATATTAGAGGTATAGTGTGCAAAATTACTTGTTCACAGCAGCAAACCCTAATTCCGGTATTTTTCATCTTCTTGTCTCTCATTTATCAGCATTGATGCTTGGTTATTCTGGATTATAGTAAACACATTTTAGTGCACTTATTTGAAACCCTTATTTAATCATAGTGGAACTATTTCTTTCTTTAGTTTAAATGACCTGTAATTTTATCATTGCATTATGAGATTTTCCACAATGTCTTGTTCAGTGATATGAAAATTCATCAATTCAATTGAAACATTAGATTAGTGAATTAGAGGTTGATCGGTATCCGGTATATATATTAAAAAATAAAAATATATAACATAATGTAATTAATTTATATTTTATATTCCAAAATTGAATTTATTATTACTATCAAACTATAATTAAATACTGTGATCAAACTACAATGTGATCATTTATTACTATAAAAATATTTTATGGATATTATAATTAAATAACTAAAAAAATTCTTATTTTTCAAGATTAAATACAAAAATTATTGGATGATCATAAATAAATTTGGTAAAAATATATAAAATACATAAATATTATATTATATCATAATCAATATAATAATAATTAATTATTACATATTGTTATTAAGATAATTTTTTTTGATAGGAACATATTATGTCATCAATAATTAGTTATTAACAATTTAAAATGTTATACGAACTAAAAAAAACTTATCAACTGAGTTAAATTAGGCTAATTCAATTAGGGTTATTAGGTTTCATCAAATTCGACCATATCCAATCAGATTACTTACATTTTTTATCCTACATGTTAATCGGATTGTCTTGAACACCACATCCAACTAGTCATACCAATTCAATTTCAATAACTATGATCTTGTGTATTAAAATCGGATCTAGAATATTTTAGTTATGGAGCAGAGCTCATACATATATATATATATATATATATATATATATATATATATATATATATATATATTGATTATAACTTATTTTTTTAACTAAATTCAAATTATAGAGATAATTTATAATTATACATACACGTATGTTATATTAAAAAAAAAAATTAGGGGGACAATTACCCCCTTCATTCACATACGAGTGTCCCTCGTTAGAATATCACATTTCATCCTATACTAGTCTTTTCTTTCTTTCTTAAAGATGTCAAGTTGTCATCTTTACACTTAACAAAAATATCAAAATTTATCATTTTTTTTTTACTTTCTAAATCTTTTAAATAATTTGTCTCAAATATATTCCAAACTACTAATTATTTGAATAAAAAATAATAATCTTATCTAAAGTGAAAATATTAGAAAAATTAATTGTAGCAATTACCAAATTGAATAATTAATCGAAAAAATAATTATCAAGAAACTAAATCATTCATTACTCATAAGGGACAAACTAAAAACACACATAAGCCTAAAAAATACTATTTTATTCTTAATAAGATAATTATCTTTTATATGAGTACTCTACACAAAAAAAAAAAGATAACACTGTTGATTATGGCCATATGACAATAATCATTTCATTCACAATAACTATTTTGTGCAACACCGCCTTATATATATTGCATAACTTAATTATTGAAACAATATTCTTTCAAGGAAACCAAAAAGAATAAACACTGACCACTAAGGAACTACACGAGACTCCACATTAATTCTTTTTTCTTTCTATGCAATGCTATACCATGAGAATTGAGAAGAAAAATCATAATCAATCAAAAACACTTTAAAAAAAAAGGACAAGTACAATGTTGACTGTTGAGCATTTATATATTGTATTCTACATCCACCCTGAACTAAATCTCTCTTCTAGCTTATAAAATAATAATGATAACAATAATTAACTTGACAAAAAAAAAGGATCTCAGCACCTAAAATGTGAAAAACTGATCATCAACATCATCAGTTCAAGCAGCCGAAGCTTGTCTACAAATATAAATAAACTATCTATTTTTATGGTAAATTCTTAACACCACATCTCAGTACTCATTGAAATGGATTGCACCAACTTTCCACACAATGTAAGTTGTTGCAAACATCACTGTGCTGATAAAAACAAATGAAAAGATAATGAAAAAGAGATCAGAACCTCCAGGAAATTGGAAAGTGAAGCCTGTTGACAACCCTCGTTTGCTATCATCAAACAAATTAGTAGGGGCCTCTGGAAGTCCAGATTTTTTCTTCCCTGACCCTTTGTCACTTTGTTTTGAAGCCTCCAACACCCTGCTGCTCATGTCTTGTTTCGGTGCTTTTGATTCCACGTATCGGTTGAGGGATCGAGCTGCCTTTAACCTCTCTCTTGCAGTCAGGGTAGGTCGTTTGGTTGCAGATTGTGACTTAGGAGATGCTTCTGACCCTTGCTCTTGGTTAATTGAACCATTGGAAGCCTCTAACGTTGGAGATCCTGACTCAGCATTTATTTCAGTTTGCAATTGGAAATTTTCATCTGGGGGATTCATGGATGCTAACTGATCATTGGTTGCTGAACTTTCAACATTGTCAAAATCCTTACTGCTACTATTGTCTGCGGCAAGCTGATCACTATCTGCCACTGAAAAACACTGACCAAATCTTCTTTCCTTGACAAGCTTTCTCGATCTAGACACTATCAACAAAGGTGTAAACTGAGTTGCCTTTGGTAAAGAAGCTCCAACAGAATATCTTGATGCATCCTGATACTTTGTTTCCAATTTCTAATGGATAATGAAAGTCTTGTGTAAGTGATCAGAAAAATGACAGTCAATGATAACATAATTAAATCATACTATTTTTTTAAGTATACAATGATCGCACTAAGGTTTGAACCTATGACCTCATGCATATTACCCGAACCCCCACCACCAGGCCGACCCTAGTGGTTCCACTTTTAAAAATGTTTCTTCATTACAAGGATTAAACACAGTAATCGTTAGTACTTCATTACATGTATGTAAGTCTGGCCTTTTTCGTCTCAAGAATAATCTCAAGGTGATAGCTCTGGTGCCCCTTTGTTCCAAAGAGCTTTTTCCGTTTTTACTTAGCCAGTGAAATTATAATTAGTGTGCTTGGTTGCCATATCAGATCCAGTCCATTAAGTGACCTTAATTTTTTTTAAGTTGTACTTCAATCCCAAGGTAAAATTTGTATAGTTTTTTTTTCTTTTTAATTTACATGTTATCGTTCCATATTTGTGTTTTATTGGCTATAGATATTGTTATGCGACTTTCTTAGAAATATCAGACCAGAGAATCAAACTCTAGTTGAAGTGCTGGAAATATGAATGTTACATCCTTAGCATTATATTTGAGTAAAGGAGGACACATAGGTCATAACTTCATTGGTTAAGTGAAAAGGGGCACCAAAACCCTATGAGACAAAGGGGTACCGAAGCAATCACCTAATATCTCAAAATAGACATGTAAAGGATTTATGATCAACAGCTAAAGTGCTAAACCATCAATTTTTATTATCAAACAGCTCTCTGAACCAAAATATAGCTTAAGATGTAATAAAGAATTATAACATAACTGCAGAGCTACAATTAATAAATCTGCCTTCACTCTGAAAAAACAGCTACCAACCAAAGCTCCACCAGCAAAAAAAATTGACAGTGAATATACTTCAGTATAGTGGCATAAAGCAAGAAGTTCACCAAACGAATACTTTTTATTCTACAGAAAAAAATTACTATTACTAATAATAGTATTATTATTTGACTCCATTAAAGACCCGAGTCAAATAATTCCTACCATTTTAAATTCAGTATGCATTCCCTTGAATCTCTAACAATCCAATACATCAATTTCATATTTTTTTCTGGACCTCACTGAGTGCTGGCAACTAAAATTCTTTGAATTGCACATACTATATTTGAAGTTAAAAATTTCGCCAATTAATATTTTTTCTTGGTTTATCACGTCACTATGTAATCCCACCAGCACCAAGAATTGTTTAACTCTGAAGTCCAAATGAATAAAATTTCAAAAGTTTAACGCAAATGTTGAAACTGTTGTCACAAATAAAATTCAAAGATGCCCAGAAGTGGTATACAAACAATCATCGGATAATTCGAAACAAAAAGCAAACATATGATTTGAGAAAACCATGAACGATCTAATGAAACTAGAAAAGCTCATAAGTAAAGTGAATGGTGAAATGAAGTATGATAACAAGAAGAACGTACCGTTGAGCTGAAACTCACGATGGGGTTTAAAGATATGGTCATCTTCTTAGTGTCTTTCAAAGCCCAACCATAGATAGCCACAAAGAGTGGTCTTCCTCTTACCACTAGATTGTTTATTCGGAACTGAAATTACTGTTGACACACGCCACATAGCGCGTGACTACACGTTTTTTTATTTGAAAAAAGAAAAATTACAAACTACACTCGTTTTATCTAAAAATAAAATTTCACTGATTTCTTTATTTTTCTTATTCTACAGAATAATCTTTTAATTTACATACACAAACTTTTCCTGAGTTAACTGATTTTGTAAAAAGAAAAATATAGGATAAAAATGGAAATTTTATTACTCTATTTGGATTAAAATAAGAGTTTAATGTTTTATATTGTCATTCAATCACAAATTATCATTTGAATTATTTTAAAATAATTATTTAAAATTCAATAAACTTATCATACATGGTGGGTTATAATTGGATGATTGTGTAAAAAATTTCACATATTTCAAACTAGATTATTCATTCATTTGATAGAGAAGATCAATAAGATTTCATGATTCATTGTTAAACTTATTTCAATTCAATAAGAGATATTAATATTATGCCTTGAAGAGGACTTGAACCTCGAGGTTCTTTAGCACGAGATCGAGTCTTGCGTGTCTTCCATTTCACCACCAATACATCTTGAAAATGAATCACATTCTATGAATATGATATCTATCTAGTGTGATGTATGAAATATATAACAAAGATAGAGTGTTAAAGTATTTATATTGATTGGTCATGTCATATAAGCTCGAATTGGACATCTAATTGGTTTGATTTAAATTATTTCAGAGGACTGTCGATGAATAAACATTTTTCTCACATAACCTATAAATCTTTATACTTTTTAAATTTTGAAGTTCGTCTTTATAATGGGAAAAAAAATCCTTCTTTATAATTTAAAAGTTTTTAATAAGATTCTTGTATATCGATGTCATAATATTTTATGATTTTTTAAAGAGTCATATAGTTTAATAAAAGTTAATGATTATTACTCATTAGCGAGTAAAGATATTTAAAAATTGAAAATTGCTAGTGAGTGTCTAACACTATTCATTGTGGAAAATAAATAATTTATTTAATAAAAAGGAAAATAATCATTATATTAAAAGTGCAAATTAAAACACCATCCAATAAATGCATAGTTATAAGATAAAAAATAGTTTTAAAATGATGAAACCACTCTTTTATTTCTCATCTCTCCCCATTTATTTTTAACTTTTCTTCTATCAAATACTTTTAACTTTTATTTTATTTTTTCACTTATTTTTACTCATTATTTTATTTCTATCTACTCTATGTTTTTTCTCTCCGGTAACGAGGGCCATAGAGGGTAATCTAAATTTGATTTTATTGTTCAAGAGTTCATGGCTTTCCTACGTCTTTTAGTTGAGATTGTACTATAGACCTTTAGGTGATTTTGGGAAACAAAATTTAAGCTTTACCGAAAAGGGAATTTAAACTAATAATGTTTGAATTGATTATATAATATAATAGCAATTGTAATTTGTGACATAACGGACAGAAAAATTTAGTTAGTTTAACCCAAATACTTGTGAAATTAATAATCGAACCTTTAAATGTTAAGTCGAAAGCTGCCAAAATTAATACTATTAGTTATGATTTCCTTACGCCATTCTCGTATAACGTAAACTAAGTACTACACTAAATGAAGACTTCCAATCAAATATTATGGCACAAAAATGTCAGGCGTAAGAGATCAAGCAGTAATAGTAGCCGTAATAGTACCATGAACCAAGATCAAGCCTGAAAATCAGGTGGCAATAACCACGTATTTAAAAGATGCACATAACAAACAAAACAACAAGCCAACAAGCTTAAATCAGGTAGTTTCCATCACAAGGAAAAGTGGAATAAATCTAGGCCATGACAAACATGGGCTAGGAGTCAAAGTTGGTCTATTTCGTATTATACTTTGGACCATCATTTTAATACAAGAAAAATGGTTACATACAGAAAATCCTCGGCTAGCTCGTGCAAGCAGCCCAAAAAAATGCCTCAACTATAAAAAAAATATTACAAAAATATGACACAAACCCCTCCACAGAAACTTGAAATTATTTTGGCCTGAACCTCCTCCTCCATTAGAAGCAAGGAAAGAATACTGCATTAAAATCCCAGAAGAAAATGTTTGTTGCTACGCTGCTCTCGGTATACACTTAGAGTTCATTGCCGAACTTATATGTCAGTAGCTGCCCATGGGTGGCATACCAAAAGGAGGCATTGGAGGCATCCCCAATCCACCCATTGGAGGGGGAGGTACAAAGCCTCCTCCCATTCCAGGCATTGGTGGTGCGGGCAAAGCAAGAGGCAACAACTGAGCATACATATTCTGCAACAGGAAACATTATATTCAATCAGTATTCAGTATTATAAAGTTCAATCCGTTAGTGTGTTTGATAAGAAGATAGAAGTTATCAACTGTTATTAGAGCAGGTAACAAAATGGCCAAAACTAATTACCTGTTGAGCAATTACTTCCTTCTCTTCTTGTTCTTTAACCTTCACTTGGTTCTGCGCTTCAATTTTATCCTTCACCAGTTCATCAACTTTGCCAGTGTACTCACGGATAAACTACAACAGCAAAAGAAGACAACTAATTAAAGAAAGCACTAGATAACATGTTGAAAAAAACATAATACATGTCGATGTATGTTCAAGTAATAAAAGTGAGCAGCACAGAAGGAATACAAACCTGCAGGAGATATGGGAAGGCAAAGTCAATCATATTGTTCATCCAGGCCAATTCAAGAGCAATGTCTGCCCGGATCAAATCATAGCAAACAAATAGACACGAGGCAAAGCATTCTTTCTTTCCCTGCATAAGCATGTGGAAAGAAATATTAGAATATATTGACCCTACTCAATTGTATGCACATTAACAAATAAGAAAATTAAAATACATGGGACTGTCAGATAAGAAAATTAAAATACAACCCCCTTCAGTAAGTGAGTGTTGGCAATAAAACTTAACATGAAACTGGCAGATTATATAGTCAATATAAGCTTGAAAAATAAAACAGTAAAAATGCTAGTTGCCAATAATTTCTAACTTAGAACTGCATATGCCATGATGATTACTACAAGTGTCAATATTCAATACACAAACCATGACAGCTTAGCATCTTAGTCTTAAAATAAAAAATGTTAAATGAGAATTAGTTAACCCAAACCATATATGCTGGCCTGCTGGGCAATGTTGCTAAAAACTGAATTATATGCCATTGAAATTGAATTTGGCACCTGATCAATGAAATAAACAAGCAACTCCTCAGCAAGTTCACGGTCACCAGATTGCGAGGCTGTCTCCATGGCATCTTTGTAAAGGTTATCCTTCTTTGACAAGGCAATGGACTGCTTCCATCTACCTGCCTTCTTGTAAATATAAGCAGCAACACGTCTCATCTCAAGAAGCTCATGCTTTTCAATCTGCATTCCAGATAATAATAATAATAATCTATCGATTTCCTATAATTAACTGAAAAATAGTCAACATGAAGAATGAATGCAGCTAACCTTCTGTGCAAGGCCTATTTGGTCGAAGTTATCGTGCAAATCAGTTGACTCACGCAATCTATCATAGTCTTCCTCCTCAACATATATTTCATTCAGGGCTTCATTAACAGCAGACACGTTGTTACTCTGAACTGCAACCATGTATGGCTTGACAAGACGGAGATGACCAGCCTATAATACATCACAGGGAAAATATTCAGTGTGAAATGGAAACAGGTTATAAAGTAAAAATTAAGATGAAATTGTTGACAGTATTAATGCTACCTTTCGCATGATGTCAACAACACGTGCATGATCAACACGAAGTGCAAGGACATTCAAAACATCATTGATAAGATCCGGATGCTCTTGTAAATAGAAGTGAACAGCCTTGTAATACAACTCTACATTAGCAACTTTGACAACAACATCTTTGAATTGCATATGATCCCATGCTTCAGGTGAATGGTTCATGATGGTTGTTGCAGCATTATCGAACTCATCATATTGGATGTACAAATAGGTCAGCTCCTTCCAATGTTGTTGTTCATCACAAGCTCTTATGAGTTTTGGAATATTGAGTCGGGTCGCAAATAGTTTGATATGCTCCATAAGCTTCTCATGACGATATCTAGCATACAGAACTCCTAACTCTGTAAAGATACCCATATGTGCCCGTTCTAATCCTAAACCACTCTCCATGAGGGATATTAGCTCATTGAAGCAACCTCTATTTTGGTAATATTCACTGACCTCTTCCAAGTCATCCACCTTCCAAATTCACAATGAAAATAGACATAATAAGCATTGGAAAGACTGTAAGGTAACAAACTGCAGATTTAAGTAATGCTCACAGCATTTATTTTTCTCTTTATTCAGTTGTCATCTGATTTCCCCATTACATTTTTAAAAAATGTATTATTCAAACTTTCTAACTGGAAATCAGATGACAGCTGAATAAAGAAAAACAAATTCCAGTTCATTTCAAAATTTAGATGAAGACTAGGCAAAAAACAACATATTACCTGAATAATAATGTTAAGCCCACATATCTGGGCCAAACGAAACTCCTCTGCGTCAACACATGCAAAGCAAACTTCCTTCCATGTTTTTGCACTGTTAGCTTTCCTTGCTGCATCAACTGCACCTTGGAATTGTTTCAACTTCACAAGTGTAACTGCTAACTTGGCCCAGTTAGATATAAAGGCAAATATGATTTTAGCAGCCTCATATAGTTCTTCATCATACAATCGGTCACCAACATTTTGAAGATTGGCTACATTTGGCATAAGAATGAACTCCTCAATGTCACTGAGCCTATCAATCTTTGCATATGCATAAATGAGCTCACTGTCCACCTTGGGTTCTTTTGTCTTCTGCCTTACCATCAGCAAGTATCTCACCAAGTCATGGTAAGCATTGCCATCTTCAGCAGCACGGATAACATCCAAAAACTGTGTGGCGTCGTCTGCTCGTATAAAGGACTCAATGGCATCACTTACTAGCCCTTCCCTTAGTTGAGCCTTGGCCACCTGACTCCAAACAGCATCTTCTTCAACTCGGAAAGCAAACTCCACAGCTCTATCAATGCTATGAATATTATCTAGCAAGACATTGACTGCTTGGACATTTAAGTTGAACTTCTTGAAAATTGAAAATGCTTCCTCATATAATTGAGCCTCAACAGCCATTTCTCCAACTGCTGGCCCATCAAAATTATCCAGTCTATTAACATAATCCATAACTCTGGACGGATCAGCCTTTATTGCTGTTAAAATAAGCAGATTCTGAAGATTAAAGTTCCCACTGAATGCAGAATTCTGAAGCACAATCTTCTCAAGAAGCTCAATCAATTCGTGAGGTAGATCAGCAGTCATGAAAGCCTTAACAGCTGCAGATACTTGTTCGGGGCTCTTGCTTTCAGGAAGAGCTGTAGATACAACCTGATCAATAAGTTGCCTTCTGTAGGAATTATCAGGGTTAAGAACTTTCTCCCAAAGATCACCATCCATCCTCTCAACAACATATCTGTAATCCCAATATAAGCATGTAAGCATTGAATCCAAGGATAATTACTTAGAGAAAAAAATATAAATATACACCACAAACCTTGCTTGCAGTTTGAACAAAGAATTTTTGTTTGTCACATTGATAAGTTCATCATCACATTGTCCCCGCCTATAAGCTACAACTGCCAAGGTGGGATCACGTTTCTCACAATATTTGCCCACAACCCGAGAATCATAGTATGGGTTGGTAGTGAGAAAATGTTCCGGATTGTTGTTGCTATCAATGATGATTTTACCCAGTGCATTGTGAACATGTACATCCTGGCTACCCTCACTTACAAGATGTTCCAAAAACTGTGTGAGCAAACGAAGCCGATTCCTGCATGCCAAGAAAAGTACCACGGAATAATCAGAAATGTGAGCACGAAAAGAAATGTAGGATTAGCAAAAAAGATACTACCTCTTCTCACACTCCTCCACAAGGGGCTCCACTGGCAGTAAGGAACGAACAGAGAGAATCAAGCCTTTAATAAAATCTTCTGGACATTCATCATCTAAAAGCTGCCCAACGACTAAAGGAGCATTCCCTGGGTTAACCTATAAAGCAAGGCACAAAGTTATCAGTAGGGCAGAGAAAGTAGATAGTATTCATGTAATAAGCAAGGTTACAGCATTATTAATGCAAACTATAATACCTTCTGAACATAACCTTCAATGTAACGAAGCATATTGTTTGTGTATAGATAGTGTGTTAGATCCGGAACAAATCCAAATCGGTCACAAACATTAATCAGAGGTCGTGCATCTGGAAGCTTAGCTTCCATTAGAAAGTTCTTTGTTTTCTCAGGATCATAGAAACTTGATTCTCTAGTCACACGCTCAACCTCTTTGATTTGTCCAGTCTTTGCTGCTGCCTCAATGTACTTGAAGTGAATGTCAGGATCCTCACTATCCCAAGTACAGGGAGAAAAATATTAGCTGATAGCAGACAATATACCCTTTACAAATAGCATCACTTGTCCACCAGCCAAAACAGTTCTATAAACATGAAAGAATTACCTGGAGCTCAAATATGATCCCAGGAAAAAATACAGCCCTTCATATGACCTGAACTGCTCAAAAAGCTTTATGCAAGCATCAACGCCCAATTGTTCACAATATTCTTTAGCAACCTAGACAGAAGTTAGTAAGCTTTCAGTTAACAATCAAATATTAATAATTCCATGTTATAGAAGACAATGATAGTTTCATACCTGCACAATAATCTGTAGGTTGCCTCTAAGATTGACCAGCAATAGGTCTTTCATACACTCCAATGCCCATTCTCTTGACAGAGTACCAAAAAATTCAACCAGTGACTGCAAGAATTGAACAATGACTAAGTATTTAAAAACTAGCACGATGTTACAATAGAAAAATTATAAAAGCAATGGATCACACAAACCTGTGGCTCAATTGCATGTGTATTTACAATCACACGTTTTATATCTGGCAACTCTGTGTAATGCTGCACCAAATAATGTAATCAGTAAAAGAGAAGGCTTTTGGGTTAAATAAGAAAACCAGTAAAAATAAAACACATTTGGTGAGTCATTACTTGCAAAGCTCGCACATAAAGACCAGCTTTTTCACAAAGTTGAGCAATACGAGGACGGTCATAATGGCTGAACATTCCATTAGCCAAAATTGCATCAGCAACATTTGGGAAAGTAACCAGATTTATCTCCAACACTTTTGTTTGAAGGTACCCATGTTCTGGTAGATTTGGTTTCAGAACATCTAGCAGAAAGGCTGTTGCCTCACGAATCAGATTTCTCTGAACAGGACAGAAAAAAAAGGAAATAAATGAACTGTCTAGCAATAATAATTACTGTAAAAATAAGGAGAGGAAAGGACTGGGAAGGTGCCTTAAAAAAGAATCAACATGATGACATGATGCCACAAAGAAACATTTCATACATAAAAAATAATGATCATGAAGCAGGAATATTATATTACTAATCTCCATAATGGCTTAATCACAGTAGATAAACAACCTGAAGAAACAGATCAGTTATGGTGTTGTAATCAACTGGGCAACCTCCCTCCATTTGCGACATCATTAATGCAAAATTAACAGCACCCTAGAAACCAAAATGAAAAAAGTAAGTTGTTGAATTAGTTTGTACAACTATTAATTTCTGCAAATTGAGATGAAAAAAAATAGTTATAGAATTTCCATGTCAGAAAATATATAATTTGATAATCAGTTATCCAACAGTGTGGCAGACAATGGGAGAAATACAAAAAAATAGTTAATATGAACTACAGAGGATTCTCTCATACCTGAGGATCTGTCCGGAGAATTGTTTGCAAAAGGAAGAGATAGTCAGGCGTGTACCCAACCTGTACCAAAAAAAGTAATGAAAATGATCGGGCACAATTCATTCCAGTAAAATGCAAAGGCAATATATACAATGTTAATAATACAGGCCAATTAAAACCTCTATAGGTCATAACGATATTAAAAAATTTAACAAGAGAAGCACAAAACAATCTGATGAACAAAAATCATTATTATTTGATACATAAACAAGCCTCTACCTGCTTAGAGTATATCAAAATCTTGTCAAACTCCCTTCTCTCAGCAAAAGCAGCAACAACTTTTGGAGTAGCTCTGGCTTTGATGTATATTTTTAAAGCAAGATCATTGTCCACAGTCTACAATGGAACATATTAATCAAAATTAACACAAATATACCATTTCATAATAAGCAAATTCAACAAGCAGCAGTATACTATTAGGTAAACAATTAGAAAGAAACAAACGCAAAAAATAAACAGATCAGTTTAAAGTTTTTCAAAATTTCAACTGCAACCCAACCTTTACAAGATCTCCTAGCTCCTCACTGCATTCAAGCTTGTCCTCCGCCAACCAATTCTCCAAAAGATTTTTCTTGTTCTGGTTCACAACCAGCCGTGACAATTCCAATGACTCAAAGGCATTCAGCTTTCCTCTTGTTAGAAGTGTTCCAAAATACTGCAATAGTGGAGGAGTTTGCCCAGCTTGCACAGGAACACTCTGCCACATAAAACAGATTGACACACTTTAACCATGACAGCCTAATTGACCAAGAAAAAGAACCAACCTAAACAGTTCAAATTCCTTTTATCCTTTATCCCTCAAAACAAGTGAAGATGATTGTCTAGGTTAAATTTGTTGATGAAAGAGCACAAACAAAATATTTGATGGCTATATCTTATATAAAAAACCTGAAATTTGGCAACTGTATCAGGTGTGCGAAGGATTCCTTGTGGAGACTCAGCAGCAAGCTCAGCTGCTTCTTTATACTTTGTTTGGGCAAACAGTTCATGGAAACGTTCTACCACCTGTAATGTCAACAAGGAGGCGTGTTAATGACTAAAATACAAAAAAAAAAAAAAACAAAGCAATGAAAAAAACTAAACCATTTTAAATGAGGCTACTACACACTCCAATCAAACAATCAATACCAAAAAAAATTCATAATATTAAAAAATAAGTAAAACTAAAAAAAAAATGTACCCCATTGCCCAAAGGCTCCTCGCTATGCGAAGGTAAGGGGTAAGGATATTGTACGTAACCTTACATATGTAAAGAGGTTGTTTTTGGATATGAACCCATGAGCAACAAGTCGCCAAAGCACAACTTTACCGCTGTGTCAGGACTCGCCCTCAATATTAAAATACAAGTAAATAAGAAAAAATAATTGAAGCATCGAGATTCCATTTATAGGGGAACAAAAATAAAGGTAAATGACAAAAGAAGAAACGTTCGTGGCCATACAGAATTCAGGTCACTCACATAACCTTCTTTGGCCCATTCATCTATCTTTTACATGCATAAAAAATTTCTAAATAAAAATGTTGATAGTATTAAACAAATGTAGCAAATATCAGCAAGGAAAGGATATATCTGTTGAACAGATATGTAAAAACCTAATAAGCGAATGCTGAAGAGACGGACTGGCAAGAATTCATTAAAGGAGAATGCTAACAAATGTCCTTAGGGAACTGGCTAAGGAATCAAAAGGGGAAATTTTTTATGGGAAATTGTTATCAATGCACTCCATCATGATTTCCAATGCAATCCCACTGTGATTTCCAGTGAAAACTTTATTTATTGAATCCTTAGCCAATAACTTTAGGACACTCATTAGCTAGACTGTATATTAAAACATAGCACATTGTACAGCAACCATACCAAATACTACACATGTTAGTATTTACTATTTAGCAATATAAAACCCCACCAAATTGATAACATGTAACAGCCAATATCTTGGGCCCATCCTAAGTCCTGACAACATCCTAAAGAAGAAATACCAAGTTCAATATGAAAATTGACATACCAGTTTCTCGGCACCAGGAAGATTTCCTCGCTTGGCAAGATTAACTGCTAGCTCCAAATTGTTTAACTGTGGTAATAAACAAATAAAATTTATTGAAATGTCACTTTCCCACCTTACATAACAAAAGTGATAAGATCAGAAACATACCTGACCACTGACAAAATTCACGATCATTTGCTCATTAACAGTAGCCAACAACACCTGGCCTCTCCTGTTAATGGCATAAAAGCCTCCAACTGATGTAGCTTCTGATGTCAAAAATATAGGATCTGGACTAATTCTGTTCCTATATACAGCTGTAGCTGTCTCCAAATCGTAGACAAATAGGAGACCAAGTTTCGTAATCACATAAATCAAACTGTATTTGTGGGAGATCTGCCAAAAGAGAAAACTATGAATCAAGTATCTGCACAATTTTGTAAAATGAACAATTCTAGCAACTTCTGTACCTGCATGGAAACTGGAAAATCATCAGCAAAATCTGGGGGAAAGAAAAGATCCGCTTGTTTCTTTGTAAATGATGGCTTCCCTGCAAAGAAATTTGGAAAGTTAAATTCCAGAAGGATGATTAACCAAATCAAAGATGATAAAATTATACAAATGATTTAGTGATAATACAATATATCTATCCATTTTCAAATTCTCTCACTGATTTCAATATGCTGCTCCATTTATTTGTGAAATTAATCATTACAGCAGCTTCACTGGTTTATCATTAAGTTTAAAACCCAACAAATTCCATCATGATCAGATTATTGAAAATTTACTATCATTCAAACTTAAAGTAATCCCTGGAGCATGGCCACTTGCCTAACAAAAAGGCAGTATATTTCATTATTATTAACTCAATCTATTAGCAATAATGAGTAACCTCTTCCATAATTCTAAACCGATACATTATCACTTCAATTCATCCATCCACAATTTGAAGTTTATTTGATAGTTATTCCGTGTAGAAGAATTTTAAACTGCAAGACAAAAGTACCACTCTAGGCATATCTTTAAGAAAGGTCAAGCTTCCCCACACCTCTATTTACAACAGTTTATGACCAATTTAAATCTAAATTTCTGATTTAACAGGAAAAATAAGCTTGGAAACTCAGTATGGGACAACTAAAAATTGTTATTTTGAGACAGATTTATATAACAGCAATATTGTCCATAGATTAATTAATACAGGAGGTAAATGTGATAAAGAAAAAATATATACAGACCTGGCTGTGCACCCAGCTCAATAACATGCAACTTGGATATAATTTGACCAGCATTAAGTGTTTTAGTGGCAAAAGAAATCAAAGTAGAAGGATTTTCATTCCCAGGAACCTGTCCAGAAGACACTTCAATTTTTCTAGCACATGCATAGTTTGATAGTAACATGATATAGTAGCATTTTATTCAGGTAAATATTAAATTAACAAGGGAAAGTAAACCCAGAATCATAAAGAAACGCACTTTGAATTGAGCAAATGATGCAGCATGTGCTTCAAGAGCCTGGCTCCGCTGTTGATCCACAGAGAAGAGTTGCATGTTTCCTTTAACCAATTGTGGCCTCTATAGACAACACAACATACCAAAAAACAAAACCTAGATCAGACTTGTAGGAGTTATAGTAAAAAAGACCATGATTGTTTTCAAGGATCAACAATCCCAATCGCATAAGCTAGATAAATTGTGTGAGCTTGAAGTGTGAACAATGCACAAGCTCATCATTCCTTTGTGCTTGAAATTCAACTTTTTTAGAAGAACAAGGGTGGCAAGGACCAAACTCCAATAGCTTACTTCTTAAGGTTTTCAGTTTTAATATCTAAACAATTGTAAACCTAAATAACTGGAGCAAGAAACATGATAACCTATTTACTATCTATAACAGGCACTAGAGATATACCTCAGGGGAACCTGGAGCAATACCAATCAAGACCAACCATTTCTCAGAAGGATCACATCTATAATTAATTATTTGATTGTTTGCCAAATTTGCCGTTCTCTCAAACATCTTTTCAGGTTCAGAGTCATCTGCAAGTTACATATATCACGGACAAATATACTGATTAGTAAAACAACACTAAACAGCAATGCAAAAACTGGAAAGCGGCACAAAACCTTGTAGTTAAGCAGAATTGAAGTTTATCATTGTCTTACCTTCAATTGACCAATGGTATACAGAGGTCTGTGTTACAAGACCCAACAACTTGGGGGTAATCCACTTCCAAAAGACAACCTGCACATGAAATTAGAGCATTCCACAAGGATTAATAGGGTTTTCATTGTCAAGCATCACTTAATAGTGTTTGTATACTCGTGCATAACAGTTACCTGCTCGGGCATCTGATAAGATTTCATCTTTGCTTTCATTTCAATGTTAAAAATTTGTAGGTGATCTTGAGTTGTTCCTTGGAGTTGAGCTTCAAGAGAAGGATGTAACTTAGAAGGGAATATAATCCAAAAATAAATACTAATTAAGGTACAACACAAACAGAAGCTTGTGACATAATAAATACTAATTAAGGTACAACACAAACAGAAGCTTGTGACATAA
>CM023958.1:2177238-2237304 GCA_013407115.1 Glycine latifolia
GCACCGCACTAACACTTGCTTCAAATATTATAATCAAATCAACCTAATAAAATAGGAGTATAGGGATTCTAAAAGAGTGAAATCATTGTACCTTTGAAGAAAAACCCGTGCTCGAAACAATACAAAAGCTCAAACTAGGAAGACTAGGAACAGAGATTTGAACCAATGCAAAAGAAAAATAACCTCTCGTCGAACAACAATTCTAACCAGAAAAACGATTGGGAACCTCGATTAGGAACGTTGGGAGTGATTGTGAACGATTGAGAGCGATTTTGGAAATGAACAGACTCTAGCACGAGATTAGGTGCGTTTTCAAGTGTGGAGTAGGTTTAGGAGTGTTTCTGTCTACAAGAGATTGATAGGGGTTCTTAGGAAATTTCACAAAATATTAACATCGTTAATAATGATGATTATTCAGGGGAGACAAAATAAATGTGATTTTAGGAAGGGGGTGTGAGTGTAATAAACAGTAACCTCACGGAGGGACGAGTATAATTTGCTCTCAAACGTTTTACAAACTTTTGACACAATGTATTGTATATCATATAAAGAAATGTGCTAAAGCGAATCATGAACTCTCACATCCTAGGAGGTAAATAAGTCAAACATCTCCTTTACAAGTGACTCTAAGTTATTTCTCAAGGACGTTCACCTACTTAACCTGAAAACACACATAAATTTAAAGCCACGATACATGAGTATCAATGGGTACTCTAAAGACTCTAGATTGACCTTTCTTATCCTAAAACTCTTCCTTACTTTTATGTTTTTTTTTTCCTTTCAATGAACCACCAAATTGTTTACTTACCCTTCTCACGACTATGTCTGACGTTGGACTTTTTCACTTTTTATTAGGTATGGATCCGAGATGCCTTGACCCATCTAGTTTCTCAGTAAATATCAATCATATATTTTCTTTTTTTATCTTGGGTGAGAACTTCACCCTAGTTGGCTTGATTACTTTTTAATTTCTACTTACTTTTTCTTTACTTATAACCTCCCTATGATTCTATGCGAGGATTTATCTATCATTTCTTTAAACTTTATGTTTACTTGCCCTTTCTAAGACTTACAACTTTTTCTTTGAGATCGGTCCCCTTGCTTACCCAAAGGGTAGCATATTCTCAAATATCAACTATGTCCTTACTAAGCACATAGGTTTCCAGTTTAACTTAATGCCGTCTAGTAAGCCTATACATTATCATGTAACAAACAAGGTCACCACACATGCCTCACATAGATATTCACATCATATGTTTCATTGTTTCATTTATGTTTTTGGTTTGGCTTGTATTAATTAATTTTGCTAATATATTTCACTTAACTTTTGTAATATAAAACGTCCTTCTTGCTTGACCTCATATTTATATTCCCCTTCAAACCAAGTGTATTGACTAAAATAATTATACTTATTATGTTTTGAAATCCAAAATTATAAGAATACAAAAAGTAAATTATTTTTTATGTTTTCTCTTCACTGTTTGTAAACCAAACAAAAAAAGATTACTTCCACTACCTTCCTTCTTTTTAATCAAACAAGATATTAAATCAAAATCTCTCTCACTTCCCAACCATTCTTTACATTAAAATCTCTATTTTCCCTTTCTCCTTTAAACCAAAAAAGTTCATTAATCAAGCTAGCTTGTAAGCTAGTGAAAGTAATTTATAAGCTATTAAAATGACTTATTAAACACATTCTTAGCGGGTCAAAATAAGAAGCTGCAGCTATGATCTGAATCAAAATTAAATTTAGAATGGTAGAATTTATTCCTCAAAAGGTGATTACATATATTATTTGAGTGGTTAAGCTTGATTCCAATTTTTATTTTTGTGATACCATATATGTAAAATAAAATTACTTGACACATAAAATAAATGAAACATTTATACATAAAACGTTGATGTACAAGAGACCAATCACATACAATGTATAAATGCTTTATTTTCTCTTCAAGGACTCATTGTACAGTTCATTTGTTTGTTGTGCTTCCGACCTCAGCCAAATTCGCTTAACAAAGACACACAAAGAGGAAACAAAAGGGGATAAACCTAAAAAACAAGTCCCAAGTGATCTACAAGAATAGAAAAAGTTAAAAGAAATGTCTCAAGAAAATTTACAACTTACAAGGGCATAGAGACAAAACTAACAAAAGCTGAGGCAATGAAGCGAAAAGAAGAAATTTTTGAAGTAAAAAGAGAAAATTGTATAACAATTATGTAAAAAGAAAATTGAGGAAGTAAAGAGAAAAAAAAGATTTGTGAAAATATGTTATACTTTGTTGGTCAAGATTGAGAGATGATACGTGTGTAAAGAAATTCGTTCCATGTATCAGGTAATCCAGGTAGACACCAATGAATACAATCTGCAAAAGTAGCAGGATCAGCTTGTTGTTCTGGAGTTAACATTTTGCCTTGGCGTATGGTATAAACAGAGGTATGTGCATCTTTTCTAAATTCTGATAAGGTTGTGATGTTAAGGAAGTTCACTGGCACCACCTTCATTGATTGTGTCACATTGTTGGCAACCACAAAAAGTCGACGATCCGTGCCAACTTGTAATGTTGTTGACATATTTAGAATTGGTGTGGTCTCCTTAGCACATTTTATACCATTTGGATTGTTCCAAGCCTCACTCCTACAAAATCATATGTGGAAAAATTATTAAATATTAAAATTCGTAATCCATAAGTTGCACTAGTTAATAAACTATAACTTTTGCAATCATGGTAGTAGTAGTGGGTCACCAACCTAAGTACCTACGATCTAACGTGTAAACACCAACCATGCTATTTAATTAGAATATTAGATCACGAAGAGCAAGGCTTCACCTAATGGCACAAAATTCAACAAATAATAACATTGTAGTATTTGAGGACTGCATGAGGATTTGTTATAGCAGTTCAGCTATTTATAAATGAGACAAATTTGATAACCTATAGCATAGCCAAAACAGTGACCGTGCACAACTACTTAGGTTGGGGACAGCAAAGTGAAATAATCCACATGCATGAAAGGTGATGAAAAAGCAAAGTGCTAAATAAAATTAGACACGCTTATTGGAATTACAAAAAGCAATTGTATAGTTTTTGACCATAGAATAACTTTTTCCCCCCTAAATAAATGAAAAGGAAGAAAGTAATTAAGGTTTGAGCATTACTTAATATGAAGAGGAGACATGCTGGAGAAGAAAACTTTGGTGCGATTTGGATCAATGTTGTCTTCCACCCATTTAGACCATGTGTTGAGGACTCTTCCATATGCTATTGGCCGAGGGACTTCATCGTACTCCGTAGATCCTTCATCAAACGACCCTCGTCTTTTGCATATACATCACCCCACAAACACAAAACGTACACTGATAAGATTCATACACTTTTGATTTTTTGCTCCAAAAGTAAGATACAATATATATGAACGGATAAAGAGTAGGACTAGAGTGAGTATATATATGTGATGCTTACAAGACTTTCATAGTGGCAGTATTCATCCACCATATGTAGGTGTTGAAGATCAGATAGTCCACATTCTTCCAATTCACAGCATGCTTCTCGATTGATTCCGGCATGATAATACGGTTCAATATGCTGTGCATCTTTGGATCATCTGAGTTTGACTCCACAAGGAACGGTGCCCAGTAGAACTCTACCGTAGCATTGTAATCCTGCACACACACAATCATCAGCTAACGAATCAATCAACTCGATCGAGTGGGCCTAAGCTATGATATCATATAAGGGCCACCGTCATGACTCAAAGAATCTAATTTAGTTAGTTGAGGAAGAGTGTATGAATTGTTATAAACCTTACATTGTCTTCCATTCCACTAATAAACAAAATCATATAAGGTCCACCTTATCCACGACAAAACATATATCTACTTCCTTAATTACCGGGTGATTGGTACAATATTCCAAAGCCAGAGCTTGCAGACAAAACCCAAAATAATAAATAGTTGGTATTTAATTGTATTTAAATTGGTCAAAAAATTAATTCAGTGGTCCACTATTGAGGTACACCATGATCCTGATTGCATTTTAATAGTCAATAAGAGTCATAATTAATGAAGAGGAGCACTTTAGTAGCCTGATATTATGCTCGTGATTAATCAATAATCATTAATGTCAAATTATGACGCAAAAATGGCCAGCCACATCTCCCCTACTTTTATCCGTATCCTTTTTCATAAAAAATTAAGTAACGTGGACACTTTCTCAGCAGGGATTCAAACTGGTGGGAAAAAAAGGATAGAGAAAAAACAAAAAAGAAGGAAAAACACGAACCTCAATTGTGAAGATAGAAAGAGAACCATTCTTGCTCAAGCTTTTTTTGCCTTGAGGAACAACAGACTGGACCAGACAAATCATTGATTCCCACTGGTTCCTGTTCAGTGAGTCTCCAACAAACATAAGCCTCTTCCCTCTAAGCTTCTCAAGCAAAAGTCTTGGTTTGAACCTTGATAAGTTCATACAAATTTGATCAATTAATTAACAACAACATTATTAGTAAAGCAAAGAGACAGAATTTAGAAAAAGAAAAGACAAAGTGAAAGAACTGAAGTGTGTAGTGTGTCATTACTTGGGCAAAGAGCAATCTCTGGGCTGCCATCTCCAATTCTGATAGAGAGAATCACTTCTTCCATTCCTCATGCAGGTGACTTGTGAAGTGAGGAATTCGCATTGGTCTTCTTTGTACAAAGGGTGTGTTACGTTATCAAGAACCCACTCTCCTGTGAACAAGTCACACTCTTCTGGGGGCAACACAACCTCTTTATTTTCTTCCTCATACTCTTCCACTATCTTCTCCTCTTTCTCTTCTGCCACAACGGCTTTCAAATCAATCGGTTCTTGAGATTCCTCGGAGTCCTCGACCCGGTTTCTCTCTAGTTGAGTTCTTGAGTTGTTGTTGGAAACCGTTTCTTCTTGGATTTCTTGAGCCTTAGGCCTCAAGAAAGTGTACTCGGCCATTGACTTAACGTCCTCGTTGTACATGAAGACCCCAAAGAGGAATATGGAGAACACCACCACAACAATTGAGATGCTGATGCTGCTGTTCCTTTTGCCTTTCATTGTTGTTGAGGTTTCTGAGTTGGGAAGATTATTGTTCTTGCGGCGAGGAGGCTGCATGGAAGAGAGAAAGAAAAGAATGAATAACAAAAGGCTTTAGTTTGAGGCTGTGCAAGGAGGGGGGAGAAAGGGGAGGAAATATAGAGAAAGAAATGAACAACATTGAGATAGAGAAATTTTTTTGGAATAATTTACTAATTTAGTATTAGGTTGTGTTGGTTTTAATTGGGGTTGGTGAAAGGGTGTTGTCTTTTGAAGAAACAGCTGGGACAGAAGAGGGTGTTGTATTCGTGAAGTGAAGAAGGGTTGTCTTTCTCTAAGTTATCAAGTTTTTTGGTTTCTGAATTTTTTTTAATGCCTATAATCCATTTGCAGCCGCTTTGAACGTTTCTCCCTCGTTTTCAGACAATACCGTGAGAGAGAGAGGAGTGATCTCAAAGCCTTCAGAGTTGGTCCTAGTCTGAATCAGTTGAAAGGGTGCATGTGTTGTGTGGTGAAGTTCAGGTGCTTTGGTAGACATAATGTTATTATCTTTCAGTTTCAGATTGCAAAAGGCTGTGTTTTGATCATTGATGGTCAGAGAATGGTTTTTCTTTTACACTTTTCTTGGTAGAGTGTTGTGCAGGTTGTGCTATGTGTAGCCCCCACCAGAGTCTAGAATCTGTTAAGTCAATGGTTATATAATTGAATAGAGTTAAATATATTTCTAGTCCAACTAATATTTATTTTTAGTCTTTAAAAATTATATGTTTTTTTCCTTGTTTATGAAAATGTATATATTTTGGTCTTTATTCTTTATAAAAATATATATCATATCTCGATTTCTCTAAGTTCTAGTATTCATCTAATTATTTAAAAGAAGCTTTTTTAGTAATAAAACTTAGGCATACCCCCATTCATAATTTCCAACTCCCCCCACTTTTGAATATTAGAATCCTTAAAAGAGTTGTTGTAACTCAGTTTTATATTTTCTGCTCTGCCTCCTACTTCCACTTTTTTAAGGAAACAATTGTTTTTATTAGGTCTAACTCTATGTGGGCAGGTCCCATGCACAAACCAGTTGGATCGATTTGCTCAAGCTCACCCCTCTTATCATGATAGTGGATATTCATCTTTCTAGTTGGTGCAAGTGCAACTGCATAAGCCTCTTCTTTTCCGTTAACGGTTGGAGATAAAACTTTGTAGACTATCACTGTTTAGTCATTCAACTAGTTGTGGTTGACATAACATATAAACCTAACCTAAATCACAATCGTTAAAGCTTATTAATCTGTAATACTTTTTTAAAAGCAATTATTCAAATTATTACTATCTTTATGTTGGAGAAAAGTAAAAGCTAAGGAATCCATTGTGATTTTTATAAGAGTATTAAGTACACCGGCCACTTGTTTATTGTTATCTACTTGCCAACTTCACTTCCATTGGGTGTGTTGGTTTGATGGTGGGGACATGGCTTTTTTTCCAAGTTAAGGCAATATGCAATGCAAGAAAAGCTATAAAAGTGGTAAGCTTCAAGAAAACACATACATATATGTGAGTGTTCGTTTTAGTTTCAAAGGCAAACTCCTCCAATCATCAAAGTCAGCTTCTCCTCAGTTCTCGCCAAATCTCCCTCCTCACCTTCATGTTCACTCTTTCAATCTCTTTCACCACCGGATCAACTTTCAGATGTGTACATCATAGCAACTAAGTGGCAACTTCACTGTGTAAAAGCACAAACACGGTTGATCCAAAAAGTAAAAGGATTAACTACCCCCTATAGATATATAAAAAATGATCACCCAATCTTATCTAACAGAAACATAAACAAGGATATAAGTACACAAAGGAGCCCTTAAAATTATATTAATGGTGTCCAACAGTGAAAGATTGTGGATCAGATATTGCCACGGGGATGAGCAAAAACTTGTGTCACACGTCCACTGGTTGTTTTAAAATGCAGCTAATTTGCTTTCAGCTTGAAGTAGATCTATCTTTTTCGGTACAGAGGGGAAAATCACAAGAAAAAACCCATAGTAGATCCTACTTTTCACGCCAACTTCCAACCTCATTGGCATTAATATGCATGCCCAACTCATGAGTCAATCATTGCAGGGAGATGTTTCAATAGCTTCCAAAATAACCTAGTATGTACTAATTATAACGAGTCAACAATATGTAGTTTTCCCTTTACTCCAAAGAACCCAAATTCTTGTTGCATAGATATTTACCCAGTGTTATGTTATTTGCAAACCAAATTTCATGAAATACCTTCTCACTTATCTGAAAAAATAAAAATATGCAGAATATATAAGAACGTGCTTTTAATAATATTATCTAATGATGAAGTAGTTTAAGAATAATAACAAAATTTATATGCAAATAACATTATTCTTTTTAGTCGTTTAAGATGTCAGAGCATGTAGATTCCCATATTTGGCATTTAAGTGCCTAGACATGTTTTATGAGTTTGTTTAGTTGCACTTGAGAGTCTTCACAGTGTTCAACTCTAAAAACAATAAGAGTAGAATTGCAATGAGGTTGTATGTAGTGATAAGCAGGAAAAATGTGACAAGACAACCATTTTTCCAAGGAAAAAGTAAGCTAATAAAGGAAAATAAACTTTTATTCGGATTTTTATTAATTATATAAAAGATCGTACTGATGCATTGTCCCCCGCCATTACAATATTCTCATGCCTAGAAAACAGGTCCCAAGGAAGAACTTCAGAGATACAATCGGATTTGAAAACAAAATTGTAACAATATATGAGGGTTTTTCCAAATCACAATATTTCTTTCCTTGAGACTCATAATAATTTAAGGTAAATCAATACTGAAAAGAATGCACTGCATTCATGAAAGAAGCTATTCTTGATTGATCCTTACGGATACCATCTGATGAACAAATGCCACTGCTGACATCCACTCCTTCAGGCTTGAGAGTAGATAGAGCCGCAGAAACATTATCAGGATGGATCCCTCCTGCTAGGAGCCAACCGTACTTGCTTTTAATGTTTGGCAGTTTCAACTGGTCCCAATTGAATGCTTTACCACTGCAAAATGTCTTATTAGTTCTATGATATTAACATATAGAGGGAAAAGAAGATTATCTAACGAGCAGATGGACATTAAGCTATACAAGATATATGCCTTTACCTGCCACCCTTTGCACTATCTACAAGGACCCAATCAACTAGAGAACACTCTTCATCAGAAATTGTGTTTAAAAGGCTTCCATCCTCATTTGCATGGAGAACATATATTACACGATTTTCCTGAATTAAAGACGGAAAAGCTAACCTAGAACCATGTCCATGAAGCTGCATTGTTGAAATATAACAAAATTAAGCATTTGATTGTCATGGAACGTACATTAACCTTGGGCCAAAAATTACCTGAACAAATTCAAGGTTTGCTGCATCAGAAGCTCTTAGAATTGTTTCAGAATCATCATCCACAAATACACCCACAGGCTCTGCTCCATAATCTCTTGCAACTTTTGATATCTCCATTGCAACAGAAAGTGAAACAGAACGTTTTGAGTTAGGCCACATGATCATTCCAATAAAATTTGCACCAGCTTCAGCTGCCATTGCAGCATCTTTAGCTGATGCAATGCCACACATCTTAACAAAAGGTTGACACTTTCCAAGCTCCTTAGATGAGCTTGAATCATTTCCCACTTCAGTAAGTTTGCAGGAAATTTTATGCTTGAGACAGAAACTTACACTTGAAAATTGTAACTTCTCTCCTCTTAAACCTACACAAATCATGTTAAAACATTTAAATACTGACTCCATTATGAATTATGACCTAGTCACCATGCATGGTCAATGCAAGCAAAGACATGAAATTAAATTCACATGAGGATTATGTTACTTTGGTTTCCACAAATCTTGAGACGTATACCAGACGAAGGACAAAGAATTATATTTTTGAAATGCAAAGGAAATGTTATTAGAGAAGAAGGACAAAGAATTGGACTACCAGAAATTGGTCTTTTGTGAATATTTGCAGCTCTAAGTTGCAAGTAACTCCCAGTGGTTGAACCTGTACAAAATGAACAGCAAACCTTGCAAGGTCAGCAGAACTTTTTTTTTTTAAAAAAAAATGTATGGTTTGACATAAGTACATGGAAAATTCTGTCACTGATGATACCTTGAAAATGCTTAAATAGACATACGCCTCAAGACAAATTTGAAAATTGAAATATATGTATAAAATATAACACAACCTTAATATAATTGTCAAGAAACTGAGCATTTATAAAGAACAAAGTTCGTGTCTATAAAACTCTTTTTTATGACAGTAATAACAGCAAAAACTAAGCAATTTACCCCTAGAAAATAGGCCTGTGCATGGATAAGTTTTTTTTTAAAAAACTGATATGATCCGAACTGAACGGATTTAACCAGTTTGGATTTTAATCCAAATAGTCGAGCCACTTTACCACACCGGTTCTAAACTGAACTGGTTAGATGAACTGCTTTTTTTAAATTAAACCAGTTTAAATCCAGTTTCACAGCCGAACTGGTTTTGAACCAGTTTTTCAATCCAAACCGGTTTCATAAACCAGTTTTTAAACTGGTTTTAAAACCAGTATTCCTTTTTCTTCTTCTTATTTTTATTGTTTCCACTCTCAAATATCTTCCTCATTTTGACAATTTGTTGGTCTAAACCCCCTACATACTATAATGTAACAAAGAAAAAGTCGATGAGGGCCAAATTGCTACATTTTACTTATCAATTTAAATAAAACTGACAGAAGTCTACAAAAAGGGAACCTCAAAAGGGAATTGTATTATCCTCACTCTAATCCACTGGAACCTCTGCTTCCATCTTCAAACCCGAATTGTCAAGAATCTATCAGCAAAAGGGGATGGCCAAGCATTGTTCATATGAAAATGGTACACTAACAAATATCAAGCTAACAGCAGTGTTCAGTGTTTACCAAGAGTTGCTCTCTACTTACATGATCAAATATTTACCATAAAAATGAGCAGAAAATAAACTATTTCAAAGTAAGTAATTTCATTTTATATCCTGTTTTCATAAATAGAATGCAAGCATGGGTAAGTTTAGAAAAATTTGATGTATCAAATAGTATATATGTTGATGAGATTGCTCAATGAAGATCAAGAACACCATTAAAAAGTCAAGCCAAGCAACAGTGCAGCCACAAACATCTATTCCAATTAAAAGGATCATTAAATACATATATGGCACTAAGGAACTTGTTTAGGTACTTCCTCTCTGCATAAAAAAATGTAAAAGTTGGAGCCGGTTGAGTTCGGAGAAAACAGTAACCCACAAACATTAATAGTAAAACAACACCTAAATAAATAATGAACAGCTAAAGTATATGACTATGACAATTTCCACTCAGAATAGACCTTCCCATTCGACTGAAAATGATCTTCATTCAACTTCTTTTTATTGTCCAAAGTTTGGTACATTTTATTTTTAACTTAAAAAACATATTAAGATTAATAGTAGTGATATTCAACACAACACAGATGTACATGGTAGCTTTCCAGGTTTGCCTAACGCAACTTTGGCACCAATGCCTAACGAAATTGAGGAACCAAAAATGAATCCCCTGGCTTCAACTCCTTCATATAATCCACAATCCAATTGCATTAGCATATATAAATCAATAACAGCCAACATATCTACACTAGCTCCTAATTCCTAAATGAGGAGGAGGGTCATCATTGTTAAGACTCAAGATATTAAACATTCACAGGGATGCAAATGCAAGTGCAAATTGATTTGCCAAAACACAATCTTAACATAATTTAGTGTCCTATCATGGGAGAATGTTGGGGGTATGGTTTATATTGTGCCGTCAACAGATATGCATAGGGCCTCGCTCCTTGGCGGGGGCTAGGGGGCAGCGCTCCCGGAACTTTTTTCGAGGCCTAGTACTGTTGTTGGCCTCGTGTTTTATTATTTGTAGTTTGGGCTTGGGCCCATGAATAACTACAGTGCTTAAGGTTTCTAAACCTATATATTTCCTTGTAATCTGAGTGCAATTGTATGAGTGTATGAGGAAATATAGTAAATAGTAGCCCACATTGGGTGAACCAAGGTAAGCTCTGTGTGTTGTTTTCTTCTTCCCTTTCCTCTTTCTCCTATCTCGATTGTTGTGTGATTGTTCGGTATCCAACAATATCCACAATTAGGGACCTTGTAACAATTAGACGATTGGAGGATAAAATCTGGGTTTATAAAGGAAACAAGAAGCACAAAAATGCAACCCAGTATCAGACAATGTTTCAGTGCATACTTTCCAAAAGGAAAATCGCCCAAAATACACCTCTAATTCCATGTTTCAGTGTATGACCCAAAACAAATTAAACTGAAAATGTCTTCAATAGGGAACAATAACTCAATTCTACGATATAGCAGTGTAATAACAAAAAAAGGGGATAAGTACGAGAATTGCCACAAAGTGGTAAAGCAAAAGAGAGTCAAAATTCGAAATTAATAGAGCAATGGGTATTGGATCAACCTGAATTCACAAAAACAAAAGAAAGATTTATGAATTTGGAGTTCAGGGTTTAGAAATGAGGGCGAGTTTAGAAATTGGGTCTGGGATGAATTTAAGAATTGAGATTTGGCAAAGAGAGATTTACCAATTTGGGGTCTTGGGTTTCTCATTTTCAATTCGGGCTTCGTGAAATCAGATCGAAATTCGTGCCTTCAATGGCTGAGAGAACTGATACTTTGTATGCCTTTAATGGTTGTTCGTTGAACAATGCTCGTGGTCACGTTACTAACCTAAGAGAAGTCGTGGGATACACTCTTTTTTTTATGACGGTAATATAAAAAACCATATGTCTCTGTGAACAGGATAACACCGAATATAAGAAAATTGGGGATTTGCAATCCCTACAAATTGACAGAGCAATAAATCTTTTGTTCTACTTCTTCTATCCAGAGACTAGTCAAACAGTCTACAGCACGACCATATGCAATGCATATGCAGTACCTACACTACAGTATAAATGAGTCTCGCAACAAACAACTGTTTGATTATCACAAAATCAATTCAGGTAGGAAATTCATCAAACAAGTGGAATGCCAGGTAACAAACACTGAACCGAGAGTACCATTTAACATGAAATGGGTAAAACGAGAAACCTGAAAGCATTTTGACGCTTTGGAACGGTGATAAACCCGTCGCTGTGATTCAAGCAAGGGTTTAGAACAGAGAAGTAAGCAGGGGGAGGGTGAAGGTGAAGATGCGGGTAGTTTGGGTATTTCCGTGTGAAGAGAAAAAAGAAAAGGAAATGTAAATAGCAATGGACAAATGCACCAAGCCTGAAATGATATGTCTGGCCAGGGCTTTTGCTGAACACTTTGCTCATTGGGTCGTGACAAGAATCCTAAAAAGATATAATTTCTTTTTAAATAAATTTATATAATTTGATATATGCCCAAATTATTATGAAACCATTGACAAGCTATCTTTTTTTTTTTCCACAGTTCCAACCTAACATTCTAATGGATTGAAAGCTGGATTCTTAGGAGAGAAATGTTATTTATACAATAATCTTTTTTTGTGTCCATCTCTCTCTTGCACTTCATTTATCAAAGTCTAGGGGAGGGGAGGGAGAGTACCTTATTTCATGGCTAAGATATACTTTGTTGAGAGCTTATGGCAATGAAAGTATAGTAGTAGAAATTGTACCTAATACTATGCTATATTAAACAGTTCAATCTTATTGAGTTATTAGTTATCAGTACTGTTCTTTACATTTGTGTATTAGGATTTAATTTTAAATAGTGCTTATGATTTTTTTTAATAACAATCATTTGTGCTTACTGCTTTGACTTACTCATTTAGCTTCTTTAATTTAGACTAAGTGAATAAGTGAAATTTGATACTCTTAAGTTCTTTGATTTGGTCATTTGTAAGTTTTCTTTTATCTAAGACTCTAAAATTCTTATTTTCTATTCAAATATTTAGGAGTTTTTTTTTTTTAAAGTTTAGAGGCTAGAATTTTGATAAGAGTTGAAGGATTTCATAAGAAGTGTCATTAGGATTTGAAATAGGAGATTGGAGATTTTTTTTAGGTGTAAGATAATGTAGAAAATGAGAGTTTGAGAATTTTAAGTAGATTGAATTTATTAATTTTTAAAAATAGATGGATTTAACTAGTTTGGAAACAATATGAAGAATTAAAATTATAGTTAAATTAAGGGACTAAAATTAAGTCTAACTTTAACTTAAAGATTGTTTTTGGATATGGGTTTATAAGTATATTTTAAACTATTGGGTCAAAAATAAATTATGCTTGTGATTAGTAATTATTATTGATCCAAAAAAAAATACACGTAAAATAAGTTGAATATGAATTTTATTACTAAATGGATGGTTTCTCCTCATATGAGTAAAATAATTTACCGCTTAAGATCACATTCTCCTAGCTTACTTGCCTGTTATCACATTCTAACTCTTCCCTTTTTCTCACTCACACCTACAGTACATTTACTAACATAAGCCATAAAGTAAGTACGTCCTCAACGTTACTATTAACGAATAAGACCATTGAGAAACTATTAACGAATAAGAATATAGAGAAAGAAAGAAAAAACCTTAAGTTTGAGACTAAGGGCTAAGGCCTATATCAATATTTAGGTAACAACAAACAACAATTATTAGTTTTTATTCCTTGGAAAAGTTGTCCCGCTTTTCTGTTAATATATTACATGTTTTTATGTCATTTTGTATTTATTAAGAGTTTAATAGGCATATATACACCGCTAGTGTAAAGTTTTATATTATGATATAACTTTTAAGATAATTATCATTAAAGTTAACAAATTTATTATAGATAATATTTTATGATTAAATATTTGTAAAATAATTATATTGTTAATATGTATACTATTTTCTCTTATTTTGATGGTATAAGAGTTTGATAAAATATTTTGTTGCAAGCAAGATAATGGATTAATGCCTAAATGGACATGCAGACGACAGAAAGTAGATAGAGAGAAGAAATCACATGTTTAAGTGAGACCAGAAATAAAACACTAGATTTCTATCCAATCTCAAATTCTAACGAAGGATAATTCAACCATTGCACAAACTTCGTGTTTTTTTTATAGTGTTTTCTTTAGGCAAAATAAGTGCATTAATAAACGGTACCAGTGGTACCAAGAGTTACAAAAATGCAGAGACCTTGGTTATGGAATATTTATCACTAAAGATACCATGAATAGCAAATAACCAAAGTTGAGCCCTGAAAAAAAAAACCAAAGTTGAGCCTACCAAAGCATAAACAATTCTGTATACATATTTCTCCCAAACTCATAAGGATTGAGATTAATGCTGATCTATACCAATTATTTTTATAGTGTACTATCCGTTTTCATATCTTCTACAATTAACTACTTCTAAGGGTGAAGTGTTCTAAAATATGACTAAGCATTTAAAAAATATAAGTAATTTTAAAGGGTATATTTATTATCATTTAAACTAAAATGCACATGCATGTATTTAACTAACTCTAATTAAAGACAAATATATTAATTTTTTATTATTTTGGAAGGCTTTCTTACTTTGGAGATGTTTTATGAGCTGGCGCAACCATACTCTCCTCATGCATTTATCATGACAATCTGACTTGTCTTGTTAAGGGATGCAACAAAATTGGTTTATGATCCCCACCTTGCTCTCATGCAAAATTGTTGAACAAATCACGAATTTATCAATTTTAAAATATTAACAATTAACTACCTAATTAAAAAACCTTGGATGGAAAAATATCCTGTTCTCCAATTAACTACCTAATTAAAACAATTGAGAACAGGATATTTACAAATGTTAGTTAACAAAATTAAAATTGTATACCTAATTAAAAAACAATTGTTAACATAGCTCAATAGTTAACTAACATTCTCTCCCACCGAATACTTAGGCACATTTCAAATCCTAGCCTGAAACTTGCTATACAGAGAAATCAAGATGACAACTCATGGTGCTTACCTTTTTTTCTTAAAAAAAATAAGACTTTTATTAATTTCAAAATTTTCTCGAATAGAATTATAATAAAATATAAAATATTGTGAAGGCTCCGGGGGACTGGGGCCCTTTCAAGTTTCAACGTCCTCGGACACCATAATCCACGAATTCTTTTAAAAAATATATATATTATAAGCTACTAAAAATTGAGAGTTTTATATTGCTTCCAATAATTTAAGGGTTTTGATACTGTTAACTTTTTAATCAATTAAATTACATATTACCTTCTCATTAATTATTTTTTTTGTTTTTTAAATTAGTCTTTGATTATTAATTTTTCAAATATGATTAAAAATAACTTTAAAAGTTTAAACCCAGTAATTTTTTAGTTACTTTTAACACTTTTTTCTAATTTTAAAAAGTTATCTTTAAAGTTATTAAAAATATTTTAGGTTCAAACTTCTCAAATTATTTTTAATTATGTTTTTTAATTTAAAACGATTCAATTTTAAAATTTTAAAAAATAATAATCAAGGAATAATTTGAAAACAAAAAATAACTAATGAAAAAATGATATGTAATTTGATTGGTTAAAAAATCAACAATATCAAAATCCTCCAAATTATTGAGAACACCATAGAAACTCTCATTAATTTTTTTTTACTAAACACTACTAATTAATATAGTCAAACAAGCTAGTTGTTTTTTATCGACCAATTTAGTTGTTAGTTTTTAACTTTTCATTAGTGAAGGAAATTAAACCTATGATCTCTGTCTTTTCTTTTTTCACCACCAATCCAACATTATAATTCTTTATCAAACAAGCTTTTTGAAAATAATATGTATATTTATGAATTAAAAATTACATTTTAATTGAAATATTTATGATTTTTTGTGTGGTTATATGTCAAAGTGAATATGTGTAAGAATTTAAATGCACGTTTATTTTAATTTACTAAATAATTATTTTTTAAAATATTAAAAATATATAAAAACAATTATTTGTTTAAATTAAATTAAATCATACATTTATTTAAATTTTAAGAACTTTACAATTGTTCCTGTCAACAAGAATTTTTGAATGATAAAAACAATAATAAATGATTTATTAACTTTTAGGAAAATGTTTTTTTAGACATTCAAAGATGTAGACATCATGAAAGAGATATGAAGAGAAGAGAGATAAATATTGATAAGATTGATAATAAAATTCCTTTAGCAGAGAATTTTGTTGAAAACGTCAAAAAACATATAAAAAACAATAAATATATTTTAGTTCTAACTCTATAGTATAGAAGAAATAGAAAAGGATCATATAAAAGTTTTTGAAAATTTAAAACAACTCAGTACACCCAGTATACAGATATATTCTAATAATCAACGAATCCTATGATACGATAAAATAAAAAATATTATTAAAATGTTTATAAAATGGATGTGTAAATATAAAAATTCTAAACTTTATTCATAGCAGTATAACTATAATGGAAATACAGTTTATACGGTGATTTCGCGGATGATAGGGGCGAGCTCCCAAGTTTGTGAGGCACTGTCCCAAGTCCTAACCAAAATCTTATGCACTTAGTTTACACTGCCGGATGACGTTCCTCTGTATTTATTATTATTTTTTCTTTTAAAACCATAGATTTTTTTAATTATGCTGTGAATTGGTAATATTAAAAAATTGAACATATTTGTATATTAAAAAATTGAATTCGAAATTACTAATTAAGTTAAAATAATTTTAATTTATATAATTGATTCATGTGTTCAATAACATCCTTTTAAAACTAGAAAATCAATAACAGATCAATCTATAACAAACAAATACTTAATGTGTTTGAATTTTATCACGCAGCCAATTCACATGCTTAACATGGTCCATGCCTCTATGCACCATTTCGTACGACAACAATAATAAGTTAATAACCGAGTCCCAAGGTGGTTATTGAATTTATTTTAAACTAAATAATAGTTTAAGAATTTAATGTCTCCATATATTGAAAGTTTTGTAGACTTTTAATTATAAATTATTATTTAAATTATTAAAAACAATTATTTTAAAAATTAATAAATTTATTATTAATTTTACTCATAATTTAATGATAATATTGTCAACGTCATAAAAAACAACAAGCAAAATAATAAATAAACCCCACCGAATAGTCTCGTGTCTTGGAATTAACTTGCACAGCATTCACACCCTTTTAAAATGCATAAGCTCCACGTTTTTATATAACGTCCATTTCACTTCCCTTGCCAGCACGGTCCCACCTCCTTTTCTCCCGTTTAAAATATCTCATCCCCACACTCTTCCTCTTCTTTCTTAATTTGCCTCAAATTAAAATCCAACTCCTCTTTCAATTCGCACACACCCAACCCAACCCTTTCAATCAAAACCAAAGAACTTGATATATATAATTGTTTCCATTTCATACTTCACTATATATACATATACACGAATTGAAGCTAGCGTATCTAATATATATCTTACCCTTAGACACAACAAATTCCACATAACAATTTCATCTAGCAATGTTAAAAAACCAACCACAACCAGATTGGCCTGAGCCCATTGTCCGGGTTCAGTCCTTATCCGAAAACTGCATAGATTCAATCCCTGAAAGGTACATCAAGCCTTCTACTGATAGACCATCCATAATAAGTTCTAATTTTGATGATGCCAATATTCCAATCATCGACCTTGGTGGTCTATTTGGTGCTGACCAACGTGTCTCAGCCTCAATTCTTAGGCAAATCTCAGACGCTTGCAAAGAGTGGGGCTTCTTCCAAGTCACTAGCCATGGTGTCAGCCCTGATTTGATGGACAAGGCTAGGGAAACTTGGCGTCAATTCTTTCACATGCCCATGGAGGTGAAGCAGCAATATGCCAACTCGCCAAAAACTTATGAAGGGTACGGAAGCAGACTTGGAATTGAGAAAGGTGCTATTCTTGATTGGAGTGATTACTATTTTCTTCACTATCTTCCCTTGTCACTCAAGGACTATAACAAATGGCCTGCCTCGCCTCCCTCTTGCAGGTAATTAACTAGTCATGTTATATAAAATAGGATAAACTTGGATACAATTTGTGTTAGTTGGTATTGTTTTCTAATTAGAATAAGAGTTTCATCTCAATATTTCACCTAAGTATATATGAGTTAAAAGATCATTAGTAAGTTATTAAGATGAAATTTCCATTCTAATTGAAGTTCTCCTATCAGAATAAGAGTTTCATCTTAGTAGTCCACGTAATATACCATATGAATTAAAGGTTTAATTGGTTATTGAGATGAAACTTTGGTATGACCTGTGTTTTGTTTATATTTGTATTAAAAACAACCATAATCTCTAGGTTCCAGATTTAGTTATACCTAATTAAGGTTTCTCATTTCTTTCTAAGCCTGTATTTTGTGAGAATTGAACTCATGCTCTTTTTCCATTAACTCAACATGTATTATCAAATGACATGTGTTTTATATATAGTCATGAGTTGTATATTGTTTTATGCAGGGAAGTGTTTGATGAGTATGGGAGAGAGTTAGTGAAGCTATGTGGGAGGTTGATGAAGGCTTTGTCAATAAACCTTGAATTAGATGAAAAAATTCTTCAAAATGGTTTTGGGGGAGAAGACATAGGGGCATGTCTAAGAGTGAATTTTTACCCTAAATGTCCACGGCCAGAGTTGACGTTGGGTTTGTCATCGCACTCAGACCCTGGAGGAATGACTATGTTGCTTCCAGATGATCAAGTTCCTGGTCTTCAAGTTCGAAAATGTGATAATTGGATTACCGTGAAGCCTGCACGCCATGCTTTTATCGTCAATATCGGAGACCAAATTCAGGTGAATGATCTTTAATTTCGCTCACACACTATTATCCCTATTCAGAAAATGTTTGGCCACGATTAATTAGTCATCATGTCACAAAAAATACACGTGGTGGGGACACGTGTGAAGTTCAATTGTTAGTGTTTTTTTTAATTAAAAGTTCAATTGTTAGTTTAGTTTCTCCTCAAACAATTTACGAGTCGAAACGTGTGTCCTTTACAAATTAACAAGTTAAGATATTTTTCCACATATGTTTCTTTTTTCCTCATTTTTTAAATTCGCACCACTTATGTCAGAATGATGAAATTTAAAGTAAGAAAGTATAACAATTCACTCTCCTTTTATTAGTTAAAATATATGAAAAAAAATTATGAGACATTTATTAAATAAAATATGAGACACAATTATTTTTTAAGAAATTTAAACAAATAAGACCGTATGTTTAAAAATTATGTTGTTAGTATTTCTCATTTAAAATTAGTTAAGATTATGAATTATTTTAATTAAAACCAATGAAAAATATACTTATTTTATATTTTATTTTCATACTTAGGGCAAAGAATTTACGTTAGTAATCAGTTAAAAATGATTTTATATGTTACTTTTGAATTAATTATGATAAACTTAGTTTATGATAATTGGATGATGCTTTTATTTATTTGTACCAAAAAAAGATGATGATTTTATTGTATTCGAATTAGATATTTATTTTATTACTTTACATATTTAATTATTTTGGATGAATCGAATTCCTCACAATAATTTACCCTGGAATAAAACGGGTTAATAGTTGATTATTTTTCTTTCAAGTTTGGGACATCTATAATATAAAAGGTTTTCTTTCTAAAAAATTATGCCCACTTACAAAAAGTGGATAAACATTTGACCGAAAAGGTTCAAGGATAGAGTCATAGCTTTGATGTGAAAAAGATTCCTTGAAACTCTCGAAGAATATATCAATATAGGCCATCGAGCTAAAGCTATGGAGTATGTATATTGATTAGTTAGACGTAGAGAAAAAAAAAAAAAGAAACGTGATATATAAAATGATAAAAAAATAAAAAGAGTTAAAGTAAGTATAAAATCAAGGATTTGAAAAAATTAATTTTTTACATGAAATATCATCTTATACTAGCTAGGCATAAGCTCAGTTGTATTTTTGTCATTGTGTGCTTTTATTCATCCTTTCTGAACCGTGAAAATTCCACTGTAACTAATTAAGTGACCAATGCTCCTAATCATGTCCAATATCACTAGCTAGCGTTTATTTATCTATTTGACTGTTCAGGACCCAATAGGCCAATATGTTCCTTTGGAAACACTATTATTTCCACTCTGACTAAAACGGTGGAATATTTTAATTTGTAAGAATATATGAAACGCACAAGGACAATGCATTCCGTCTCACTTCCTCACCTAAATAATAAAAGAAAAGAAAGTCATCACACAAATCAACTGTCTGAAATGATTCTCAAATAAGAAAATGTCAGATATTTAGCATTATTTGCTTATAAGAATTTCATATCTACATAATCAAGCAAAGTGCATACTGCTTGACAATTTTCCTTCTCATTGAAATTCAAGATTTATTTGCATATATTTAGCTGCTTAATTATCAAGTTACAAAACTGTATTGGTTGACTCATTTGTCTGTTTTTGTGTATGATTAGGTTCTAAGCAATGCAATTTACAAGAGTGTGGAGCACAGAGTGATAGTAAATTCAGATAAAGAGAGAGTTTCTCTGGCATTTTTCTACAACCCCAAAAGTGATATACCCATTGAGCCAATAAAAGAGCTGGTAACACCGGAAAGGCCCTCACGCTACCCAGCAATGACCTTCGATGAATACAGACTCTTCATTAGAATGAGAGGACCTCGAGGCAAATCTCAAGTTGAATCTTTAAAGTCTCCCAGATGATCAATTCTCTCATTGGCTTTTATTGCTTACATTCTATTTCTATGTCCATTTCAAATAGTAAGTCACTATATATGACGTGTTTGGTTTCACGTCTTTACAGCGTGCGTGCGTGTTTAGTTTCACGTCTTGGATGTGATTTTTTTTTTTTACATCTTAGATGTTATTTTAAGAAGTTAACAGTTATATATAGTTTTTATGTCTGAAATGTAATTCCTTACTTCTCAAGAGTTTACAAGCACGCTATACCTTATTGGTGTATAATTAATTGTAAATCTTGTAGTTAGATCGGGATTTGTTTGCACATTGAGCCACAGAGTAAGGATATGTAATAGAGATTGGATATATAGATATGATATTGTTTTGAAAAGCTGTTTTCTACTTTACTCTGTAATGATGGCTAAATTTGATGGACAATCAAGATTCTTCCAAGGTGTGTAAATAAAACTAGGTTTTGTCCCCACTTCACAATCGATGATTGTGGTGATAATTAAGCACACCATAATTTTAAAAGAGTGGATATCATCATATCTGGATTATTAAATATAGACACTGCTGCTGCTTGATAGAGGCTTATTTCATATTCCTGGTATACTACACCTTCCGGTCCTTTTCTTTGCCAATTGTTTATTGCTAATCATAAAAAAATATTCCTTTCGAAATAGTAGTTCATATTTTTTTTTAAAAAAAAACTATGAATATATTTCGTATATCACTCTAATAATTTATAATTTGATTTGATCAAAATAAGCTTATTGACACAAACTTATTTTAGTAACTTTTGGTTTATTTTCATGAGTTATTTCAATCATAACTTATAAGCGAGCAACTTTTTTTTTTATCCTTATTAAGTTACCTTTTTTGTTTTTCCAATTTAGAAACTGTTTTGCCTACACTATCACTTTTAATGATGTCATGTTTTGTTTTGTTCTCATATTGACATAGCGATAACGCGCATCCTCAATGGCATTCGTGTTGGATCGTCAATTGACATTGTAGTGTCGCTCCTTAACACACTTGATCTTTATGTTTAAGAAGAAAATTATTGAAATTAATTTAATGAACAAAATAAGTTTTTTTAATTTAATTCTATTTTTTGAAAAAGAAGGAAAATATCACAAGAAATAAAAAAATAAAACAATAACTATCCTTTATAATATAAAATAATCAAATATTTATCATTCTTTTATAATATAAAAAATTTTAAATAATTTTTCTAATCATATATATATATAGATGTGTGTGTTTTATATTTATATAAATAAAATATATTTTTATATTATTTTACATTTACCAATTAGTTTATCAATTAATTTCATTAAACACTTTCAATCCAATAAATTATTTTCCTTTGTTTGTAACTTATAAGTTTTTAACTATTTTGTAACTTTTTAACTTGCTTATGAGCTAGTTTTTCTAAACACACTATAAGTATTATATTACAATTTTTTAATTCTTGTAATTTAGAAAATAATAACTTTAGTTTGCAATTAAAAAAAGAAAAAAAAATTTAAATAAACGTTATGATAATTAAATTAGTTTTTTAAAATTATAAATATCCAAAAAATGGTTTTAAAAGTAAATGAACAAAGGTTTAATTTTTAATTAAAAAAAATGCTATGAATTAATTTTCACTCTAAATATGACTTTTAAAGTAGCTAGTTATTTCAAAAGCCAATAACCATAACCAATAATTAGATGACACGCTTTTTTGTACTGTATATTTATTTAAATCAAATTCCGTTATAAATAAAATTCTAAAATAATATCGTATATAACACGTTTTTTTTTCTAAGTTCATCTAAATACATATGTAACCTACCCTTACAAGCTGAAGTACAATTCTAAAATATTACACTGCTTTCGTTTGCAATTCTAAAATAATATCAATATAAATTAATTTATTAAAGCAGCATAATATCATTATTTTAGAAGCAGAATCACATGTTCTTTCGTTTGGTTTTTTACAATTTGTCTTTACATGTGACTTGTAATCTTGTTTGTTTTCTTTACTGTTCGAATATTTGTCTGGACACATTCGTTATTATCCTTAAACAATAATTAAAATATTACATGCATGCAACGAGAAGAAATTTAAGGACACGTCATACTTATTTAAAATTTTGATATAAAATAGACTTTTAAGTAAATTAATATGTTAAATTAGACATGAAAAAAAGTCAGGGAAAAAAAACCTATAACAAGTAATAAGTAAGATTTAAGCCTTAATTTTTTTTAAAATAGGCTAAACTTATTTAAATAAAGTCTTGTCATTATCCCTATTCTTATCCTTTGTTTAATGAAAGAGAAATAGATGGAAAGAAAATAAATAAGTGACAAATAAAAAGTTGAATTGTTTGACAGAGATAAAATGAGAGGGATTGGAATAAAAAGTTGTGAGGTTCATTATTTATTCCTTATCAATTTATGACATATTTCTTTTCACCTATTTATCTGTTTCCTTTTTTTTTTCGTTATTCCTATTCCTAAACTACATAACTTTGTTTCTTTTCTACTTCTTATATATTTCTATTCACCTTTTTTTATTTCTAGTTATCATATTTTGTACTTCTTTTTTTCTTCCAACCAAACATATTTAGAAACTATTCTTGGGAATTTAATCAGCAGTAGTGTTTTGAATGGAAACCCTTTCTGGTTTCCTCCTAACCTGTGGTTTTTTAGATAGAAACTATCTGTGACGCTCTCCTAACCCCTTGAAATCTCTAAAAAAATCGATCAGTACGATTTTTCGTTTTTTCTTTTTGTAGGCTTTTTTTTTCATAATCTAATGTAATGATGTTTCCGTCATTTGCTTATCTGATTATATAATTAATCTCCTTTTCATTTGCAAACAGATATTTCGTATTTGCCCCAGGCTGATTGATTGCAAGAACTTGTGTCCATCAAAATCAGTCTCATCTTTTTACAAAGAAAAATTAAAAAATTAGTTGTGTTATTAGGGGCCTACTCAAACTGCTGCAAAAAACGGCAAGTTCTGAATTCAAACTTTTATATGATACTACCGTAAGAAGAAAATTAACTCAGGTATAATTTAAATTTATTTTTTAGAAAAATTAACATGATTTTTTTATAATTAAGTTTTGCACTACTTAATATTAACTCAAGAAGAAGTTTTGTTAAACTATCCCAGCAAAGCATGTACAAGTCCTCATAGAAGAATTATCAGCATGATTTGAAGTGTCATCATTTTTTTATTTACATGTATGATATTCTATCTTAATAATAGTAAGAGATAAACCAACAATCATTATCATGCAGTGTAGTTTGACTTAATATTGTTTTATGTTTGATCCCTTGATAAACAAATGAATGCTGACATATTCATGTTGCCACTGAGCTTTATCTCGCATTAAAACAAACGGTTTGAGTTGAATTTTCTAAAACACCGATAGCGTCCAAAGTTAGCATTGTCAACTTTTCATTAAAATAAAAGTATACCTGCTCATTCTAAAATAAAGTAGCGCTGTAATTTATATATGTGGTTTAAAAAAATTATCAAATAATCTTAATTAACACGTGTTTAATTGAAACTGTGCATAAACTAATATAGAGTGCTTTATTTTGATAAATTAAATGTCTCATGTTACGTACATGATAGGGCAGTTTTCTTTGTGTGAAATTTGAATTTGTCGAAATCTGATTGGCTGTTAGCATCGCAACATAAAATATTCCCTAATAATGGTGGAAGCAGTTATTAATGTGATGTGGTTAACCTTTCATTGTATTTTTTATATATATAGAATAATTTATCTTTCATTTTCTTTAAAATAATGTCATAGAACACCATATGGGTTGAGTTCCTTTTGGTAATTTTCTTAATGTTATATACATTAATAAATTCATATTTTTATTTAAAATTTTATTTTTAAAATAATTTTATAATATTAGTTTGTCTGAAAAATTACAAGCTGCCAAAATTTTTGAACTTAATTGTTAATACTAATCACAACTTATAGATAGAAATTACAAATATATATAATTTTTTTTTACAAACATATTAAAATAATATAGTATATATCATTATCATTTTCATTTTAGGAGAAGTACACCATACGGTTTTTTCTTTATTTCTTTAGTTTTCTTCCCAGTTTGTCCCACCCGTGACTTGTATGAACCATTGTAGGATAATAAAGTTTGAACTGATACATAATACAAAATGAGATTAATGGTTATGTATTATTCTTATATAATTATTATTTGCATAACTTTTAAGATAATTATTATAAAAGTTATAAATTTATTACAGATTAAATGATATAGTAAACTTGATTTATATTATTAGAATATAACCTATTGGTTTAAATATTTTTTTAATTTTTGTAATTTAACATTTTTATATTTTTAGTCCTTGTAAAATTATTTTTTTTAATTTTAATCATTGTAAATTATATTTGTTTTATTTTCGTCTTTATAACACTTTAAATAATATTTTTTCATGTTCAATTATTATCTATGTTTTAAGAAGTAAAAATAATGATAATTTAAAGGATTCAAAATATTTTTTTTTGCAAAGACAAAAAACAAAACAAAAAACACAAAATTGCAAAGAAAAAAATATATTCAAACCTATCCTATTTTCTCACACAAATTCATTTTATTAAAAAGTTTATCATGAATCTTTAAATAAGATTAACTACTTCATCTTAAACTTTTCTTGACCATATTATTAGAGTGAAATATTCATTAGCAAAGTTAATGGTATTTTATACTATTAACATAGTAAAAAAATTAGGATGAAGTAAGACATTTATTGTTTAAAGATTAAATTAATTATTAATTGTATGAAAAATTTATAACAAAATTAGTATTTTGAGTTGTGCAATACTTCCTTCGTTCCAAAAATAAATGAAGTCTTAAATTGTTTTGTTTTTATACATATCAAGAAAAATAATAAATAGGTGAAAGAAAATAATAATTACAAAACTAACATTATTATTAATATTACATTTTAAAATAACATTTATCAAATGTAATAGTAAAAAATAATTAATATTATATTAAAAAGTTAACATGACACTCGTTAATTTTGAGATTTTTTTTTTTAAATATAACATTTATTTTGACACAAAGGAAGTACACATTTGATACTATTAACATATTGATCGTATTTGTAAGAATACTATGAAATGGGCTAAATTTTTTGTGGTATAACTCACTTTATTACCAGCTGGTGAACACTTATATATATATATATATATATATATATATTTTTATTTTTTTTTATTTTTTTGCATGTACAATAATCAAATTGAGATTAGAACTTATAATTTTATGTATACTATGCAAACTACCTGTACCTAAGTGTATGAAAAGTGAGGAGCAAAAATCTAGTATAACTTTTTTAAAAAAAAATTACATCCTATTGTAAATTTTCTCATTCTGTTGTTTTGCGGTATCTGTTAATCACTTGCTTCTGAGGTAGAAAAATCTTCCATCTGGATTTTTAACAGCAATGACCAAGTATAGGCCCATTCTTCAACATTCGGAATGGCGATCTTGGCCCGACCCTCTTTCTTATAAGGTACTTTTGCTACAGAAACAATGTAGAGTTGAACACTGAACCCATGCACACGCAATGATCATGTCAAACGTAAATATGTAATTCCATTTGTCACAAGCATAAAATACTCGTTAAGACAAGAGGAATAGGTGCACTGTGCACATGTCCCAAATCCAACAGCTTACGGATAAACATCATATTCTAAACCAAATTTAAACACAAAATCAATTCATTCACCACCATTAAAATAAAATAATATAAAATAATCATTTGTCTCTGTTGCTCTTCTGTGGCGTGATGCAGCAGCAGAGGTCACCCTCATCTTTGTCGTGAAAGAGCTGCAGCGAACATCATCTAGGGGCTTCGAATTGTCTTTTTTTTCGTCTATTTTTTTCTTTACATTTATATTTTGTTTCTTTTGTTTACTAAAATCTGGTGTGGGGTTAGATATCTCTAAATAGAATATTGGAGGTGGTTAGATATCTCTAAATAGAATATTGTCCATACAAAATTTCAAAAGAATTATTATTAAATTTCATGCATATTGTGTGCAGCTAACTGTTTATTGTTAGAAAAAAAAACTTATTTATTAGTCTAGTTAAATTAGATTTTAATATTCTTATGCATATTGTCCTAGCTAGCTGGAGTCTTGTTTCAATTTTACTTTTCATGAGTGACACGAGATCTCGTTAATTTTCATGATTCTTTATCTATAAGATAATTTTCATGTTTTGTTTATTTTATTAGTGTATGTTTATTGATAGATTTTAAATTGGAATTTTAGATTATGTTTTAGTAGATTTTATAATATTATTTAGGATTAAATATCTTTAAATATCTCTTTTATTTTAGTGGTATATCTCATTTTGAGATTTTAGGAATAGAAAAAAAAAATTCTTTTATGGACATCCCATATCTTAAGAATTTTTTTTATAATAGCTTATTTTTTATGTTAGAAATTTTATTAGAAAATATAATAAAGAACAGATTTTAAACATAAAATTTCAAATCCTTATTCAAAATCTTAGATTAAAGATATTTTAAATGTTTATGGTAAAAAAAACAAATTTAATAATCGGATGTTAAATGATTGGTTCGTTTTTCAGTATAACTGTTAGCATCAATTGACTTGATGTTTATTTATTTTATTATTTATTTATTTGTTGTTAATTATTGACTAATTTTCGTGATAGTAGCAAAATGTCAGTATAATTTAGAGAAATTTCCAGAACCTGTCCAACATAATATAGATTAAAGTTTTTTTTCCCTTTAGGGAGTTTTTTTTAAGGTCAAACTCTATTTTTACATATATCTTTTAATAAAAGAATTAATTTCTATACATTATCAGTATAATTTTTTTATATGGTCAATTAGTCATAAATACTATAATTAAATTTTAGAATAATTATTATAAAAATAAAAAAATTGTAATACATGACAATTTATAATATAATTAAATGCATGCTAACTTATTTCTTAATAAAATATGTCTTAAAACAAATTAATCTAAATAAATTGTCATGCATTTCCATTCCAAACCGTATTGCTTGTGCTAAATTAATGTGCATCTTTTTCTTTCAATTCTACCGAACAAATGAGAAAGGAAGCTGTTGTGCTTCCATTTATTTTCTTCTCTTCTTTTAAATACGAGCAATCATGTTTATGGTTATGGGTTTCGATCATCATCACCATATATTTTTCAGCTATAAACCATTTCATTCCAACTGTGAGATTTGTTTCCTATTATCAATATTAATATAATTTCGTTTTTTTTATTTGGTTTATTTAACTACTTTGTACACGTGTCAAAAATTGCTCGTTCTTAATGTATTATTGTTAGTCTATTAATTGAGCAATGTACCTATGGCAATTAATTAATGGAATTATAAGATAAATTAGGTTTGGAGATTCTGGAGAATCAATTATAATTCCTATACATTAAATCGATTATTGATTAACAAATTTATTAGGGTTCTTGTGTTTTTCTTGTTGTCAAACATGATCATTGGGTGATAGTAAATTTAAAACTGGTAGTTCACAATAAGAAGAGACACGATTGTGAAGGAATGAAGTTACATGTAAAACAATAAGCTAGGCTTTTCCTAGGTTGAATTGTTAGAAGGAGTGAAAGGGGAGGTTGGCATGTTCCAAGGTCACGCTGTCAAGACAAATTACAAGCCACAAGAGCTTACTAATTGTAGTACTTACAAATGACGTATCAATTAAGGAAGGGTTATAAGGAGAAATTGAGCATAAGATCTTTATGTTTTCACAGGTCGATCTAATGAACTGAGCCAAACCTTATTACCTAATGCTATGTTTGGTTTACAAAAGAAAACAAGAAGAAAGAAAAGTGAAAGAAAAGAAAAAGATAGAAAAGAAAATGAGATGATTATTTAATTGTTTGTTATAAGAGAAAATGAAAAGAAAGAAAAAATGAGTTTTCTTTTTCTTTGTTTGATTGTATAAAAAATGAGAAGAAAAAAAATATAAATTTATAAAATGACATTAATACCCTTAAACAAAATTATTTACTAACCAAGTTTAAAAAATAAGTTAAAAAATTTTATTTTGAAAATACATAAGACTAAAATTGCTATATGAATTGATAAATTAATTATTTCATGAATTAACTTAAAATAACAAAAATAATTTTAATTGTTATTAACATAAAATTTAAAATTTGTATACAAACATACAAATTATCCTTCTAAAATGTCATTTATTAATGGTCAGACCTCACAATAAAGGGAATCAGTGGATTACATCTTGTTAGAAAATCCAACAAGCGAATTGTAAGATTAAACTCATCAATGAGCCTTTGATAAAGTATAAAGCTATATTCACATGTATATGTAACTACCATAATAAGAAGCAATAGAGGTGTCATTCCTGTGAGGTAACTTTTATGATGGGCAGTAACCAATTTAAATGTGCAGTAACCAATTTAGAAGCATAGCTTATAAGTCATATTACATCAACAACAACATAAAAAATTGGTTACTGTCAACACACAGCCTCACCCGAGTTCCAATTTAGAAACAAATTGAATAATTAAATATGACAAGTCCAATCAAAGTAATTAATCCCTTCTATTTGGGTGCTGTCAACACACAGCCTCACTCGAGTTCCAAGTTTTTTTGTTATGAAATTTTAAAAATTAAAATGCTGACTGCGTAAACAAATTGAGGGAGTAAACATTGGGTACATATTGGGATAATAAGTACTACATAAAGACTGCCACATTCATAAAATCAAGTTGTAGTAACTAATATAATTTTTTATAAATATTAAAGTCCTAAGATGATAAATCAGTCACATTAAACAACATTATGTATATATACATACATAATGTTGTCTCATATAAATGCATGAAGTGTTGTTTGAAATTGATGACCCTAGTTCCTCTATAATTACAGCAACATCAGCAAAAAAAAAATCATCCATCAACTTCTAATTCTTTCAAGACACGAGCATCAAGTTGATACCTGTAGAGATCATTAAAGTATCTTTAGTCAAGGACTTTAAACCAACCTAAAACATATTGTTGTATTAAAAAATCATAACCAACAAATAACATAAAATTGTAATGTCTCATTTAATACTTCAAAAATAATACCTTCTATTGCTTGTGATATGTCTATCCGATAAATAATAAGCATCAACACTGATTTAGAGAGAATAAGTCACCAACCGACAACATAATGTATATAAGCTGTAAAATATCCATATTAAATACACATACTAGAATAATGAAAAAGACTTAAATTATTAAGAGTGATTAGAAACATTTCTCTTACTTGGATTTGGCATTGATAACAGCATGCAAATCTTCAACCTTCAGCCACACATATATCCAAAAAACAAATGAAGATAAACAAGGTCACAAAACAAAGTTACCAAATGATGTCCTTGATGTATAAGCCAAAAAATGCTTCCAATTCCAGTGGTAAGTATGCAGACCCAAAAAAGCAGGCATCATAGACTGCAACAAAAAAAAGAGCAAGGTCTATGCTCTTAATTAATCAGTCCAAAAAAGCAGGCATGATAGACAGCAACAAAAAAAAAGAGCAAGGTCTATGCTCTTAATTAATCAGTCCAGCATCACTCATAATTTGAATGAGAGCTTGAGCTCTCATTTCAGAAGGTACACCAAAAAGCTTCCGTTTCTCCTTCTCATTATCGCATAAATAGTCATAGCACTTCATGCGTAATGGATCTACCACATTCATTTCCTCCAAAAGAGCCCACACTTCAGATTCTGAAAAATGTCGAGGTCGTGTTTGCTGCATGAAAGTCAATTGTTTTTCAGCAATATCTGCCTGTCGTTCAGCAACTTGGTTCAACTTATTTGTTGAAGAATTTCCAGCCTTCAAAACTTCAACTAAACTTAAGATTCCTTCATTCATTCTCTCGTATTGAGCCTCCAACAAGTTAACCATATTTCTCTTCCTTTTTGTACCCTTTGAGACAAAAGTGTCAGTTGATTGGTTCAACTGTCCACTTTGTGAACTATAGTCACAATGAGGAGATAAAAACTCTGCTTCATCAAACACACTATCATTTTCTTGAGGAGTTTCTACATCTTGAAAACAATCATTCAAGTCTATAGTGCTCTTTTCCCATTGTTTAAGTCTTTCTTTTGCAGTTACAGCTTGTTTACCTGTTGCTCTATCAGCTGCAAATAGTTCTTTCAACATATCATAATGTTTAACTTGCATCTTTTTCCATCTTGCTGCATGTGGTTTTGCCTACAAATTAACTCAATATATTAGTTAGGTTTGTTACTAAATTTTAAAAATATAAAGGTGTAAAAGATAATTAAAGAAAATAGTTACCTTAATCAAGTCGTTCCAAACTTCCTCTTCAGCCTCAAATTTTCCAGTTATTGCATTCCATGCGAACCCACTCAAGTGGTTAAATAAGTCATACACCTCAGCAAAGTGAGATTTTAAGGTTTTCATTCTATTTTTTATATGATTTTTGTAATATTTTGTCCAATTGTAGCTCTTAATACTTCAACCATATTGATATATGCTTGTGTTGTCCAAGCACCGTCGTGTCTATTCCCTTTGTTTGCTTCTTCGGTTAGAGCATTCAATAGCAACAAGTCCATATCATCATTCCAATGCAAATTATCTTTACTAGGTTGAGTGGAATCTAATGCAATATTTTTTCCTTTTGTCATTGTAGTATCTGCATTCAAATCTAATAAAAGACAAAGAAAATTGTAGTTCACAACAATAAGCCTTACATATGTAAAAAGTACACAAAATACAATAAAAATATATAACTGCAACACACAAATACATAAGAAACTATTGACAATATCATATAAAATGTGTCATCCAGTTAGGTAGGCATTCCACATCTCAGCGGCAATGTTGTCTCTTAAAATTGTTCCTTGTCTATAGTCATCGTCACGATGTTGGGTATAAGATCTATCTATGCCATGTTGAAGCAATTCATGATCTACTTCAGCAATCAAGGTTTCATCAACGTCAACACCCATAACAAAGTTATGCAGTATACAACATGCAAGGACAATGTCCCTCATGATGTCGAACGAATAAAAAGGTTCTGTGCCACTTGATATAATTGGAAATCTTTTTTTTAACACACCGAAACTTCTTTCTATGACATTTCGAAGTGAAGCATGACGATAGTTAAATAATTCTTTAGGATTTTGTGGCCCACGAGTTGAGTACTCCTTCAAGTGATAACGAACACCTCTATATGGTGTAAGCACTCCACTTTTTAGCATAAATCCAGCATCCCCAATATAATATTTTCCTACAAAATTTTTATTACACATTACAACTCAACATTTTAATTAATATAATTTTAAAGTCAAATACTTACTAGTGAAAACATGAAAATGCACTACTAACCTTCAACAATTTTTAGTGGATTTTCCCTAGTTAAAGCATCTTTTAAAATTCTAGAGTCAGATGCTGTGCCCTCCCACCCAGGTAACACATAAGTGAATTTCATGTCAAAATTACATGCAGCAAAAACATTCTGTGTTGGATAGTCTTTTCTTCCACGAAATCTGAGGGCTTCTGCTCTTGGGACTTTCACTCTAATATGTGTTCCATCTATAGCACCAATGCAATCCTTAATTTGTTTAATAAGTTACAAGTTAGTAATGAATTTATATTCTAAAATTTTAATGGTGGACATAACTAAGGAAATCGAAGACATTCATACCTTAAAAAAAAAGGATTAAATCTACTATTACTTGATATTTGTGAAGGTATTTCCATACCAGAAGGTTGGACTAGGAATTCACCTTCTAATGAAATTACGGCACGTAAAACATTGTGAAAGTGGCGACTAACTGTCTCTCCAGAGCGATGGAAGAAGAATGACACAGTACGATTTTTTACATTATGACCTATAATGTGTAAGAATCTAGCCACTTGCTCCTCAACTGTGGATCGAATGGTATCTTTCAGGATACCCGTCTCTCTAAGTTTATCACACAACAACATAAATGCTTCAGGCCCCATTCGTATGATGTCTCGGCATTTTCCAGTGTCTACTAATTGTCTCATTAATCGAAGACGTTTACGCTCCCTTTGTTGATTTTCCTCATTAATTAGACTACGTGTGTAGGAGGACATCATTTTAAGTACATGCAATGCATGCACAATATAACATAAGAGTATCACATAACAAAGATGCCTTCGCTTTCCCCATTCTTGTTGCAAGTGACTTAAAATTTTTAGGTCAAGTGGCATGCGAATATTATCCAAATCATCAACCTCATATTGCACTTCACTTGTATCATTAAGTGCAACACCAAAGTTTCCTTCTTCGGCAATAGGAAAAATCATTTTTGTCAACCTTGAATAATTGGACAAATAACAAATGAAAAGTTTTTAACAAGTTGTAAAAACACAATAAAATAAGTACAATGATGCATCACAATATAATCAAACAAATTCTAAAAAGCATATCAATGCAGATTGAACAATTCATAGGAAGACAAAAATAAAAATGAGGTAATATAGTAATGAAATGACTAACAAATCAAGTAAGAGTGTTTCCTATTGTTTAGTAATGAAATGAGGTAATATAGTAATGAGATGAGGTAACAAATACATAAGAAAAGTATTTTACCTGATAAAGCACGAATCCACCGAAATCACAAGAGATGTCAAAAAGTTCTTTGATTGTCACTGTAAGAAATCATATAAAATTTTGAATATATTAATATATTTGTATAAACTTAAAAAAAAATTATAACACTATTAAATAATCATAAATTTATATACACCCTTTTGAGTTAGGTAAAGTGGCACTGTTATTCATGTGCAAAAATAGTCATTGACGAAAACTATATTAGAACAAAATTTAAAAATAATTGAATACGTAAACATGACAAATTAATTAAGATCCAAGATATATATGAAAATATCTCTTAATGATTTAAACTATCCTCTTCCCTTGAATTAATTGTTGAGGTTGAATTGGACCTACATAACTTTCAGATTTAGTACAACATCAAAATATATCATAATCCTAATGTTATGTAAATTTCACTGTCTCGATCATGAGGTGAGCACTCTAAATTACGCATGGAACGGAATATGGACAAAGCATACTTTACAATGTGTTTCTCGTCCGTTGAATTAAAGTCAAGTCTCTCTCAACAACAATAATAATGACAACGGTAATACCAAAGAAAAGGTTTTGGACTGATATTAGAGGAGGGCAGGCGGTTTTCCAAATAAATTTGTGAGGCATTGCTGCACATATTCGGCCAAAAGTTGATACTATTTGCAACTGAAAAACAAAAAGAAAAGGAGATAAAACTGGTTCGAGAGGTCCATTTTGCTTATGACTTCTCCTCCTAGACATGTTGTTTTATAAACATTGGCCACAAGCACAATAGTGAACAAAAAAATTACAAGAATGATATCAGCTTCCCAGAAAAGAGCCTTGATTAAACAAAAAATTACCCTTTCTAATTTTCTAGACCCCTAAACTCACAAAACAGAGCAAAAACAAAAACTTTTTTTTTAAATTAACCATACAGAATGCTGTCCTCCTGGACATAGAAGATAGCAAAAATAAGAATACAAACAAGAACAAAGAAAGACCACAAAAAGTTACAATAACAAAGGTATGAGAAAGGAAGAAAGGGAGGAAAAAAAATTACCTCTCGCAGCGCAGAGAAAGAAACCCAGAAGAAATAGGGAAGAGAAAAAGATCTGGAAAGATAAAAGCCCTGTTAGTGGAAAACATAAATATCTAATAAAATAATATAAGGATATTTAAGTCATTTCCTACCTAATTTAAAATTTTTCGTACCTTTTCTCTCCAATTTGGGCGGAAAATTTTTTTGATTTTCGCTGATTGTTTTCTTCTGCTGTCTCCCTAAACAAATGAGGGAAAAGAAAACAATTTAAATTTTTTCTTTCTTATGTTTTCTTTTCTTTTATTTTTTTTGTTGAATCAAACACAGCCTAAGAGAAAAGATTAAAGAACGAAGGAAAATGATACAACCAACAGAAGTATTGAAAAAAAAATGTTAATATAGGAAGATTTTATTGTCTTCATAATGGGATTTGGGATTGTTCAAGATTTGGATAGATATACTGGAATGTTTTACTTTGAGTCATATATACTAGAAAGAATGGTCGTACACTGGAATCTTAAGGCTATGTTTGGATAAAATTTGTGAACATACTTTTAAGAATTTCAATGTACATTCTTGAATTCTAAAACATAAAATGAAGATGGAAGAATTTGTTGTTTTTTTGTTTTTATTCATAGAAACTGAACTTGGATATAAAAGTTTATAACAACTTACATATAATGTTTAATCAATTTAACTAAATTCTCTCAATGAATTTGTTGTTGAGAATAAAAGTATTTTTGAATTCTCTAAATTGACATCCAAACATATACTTATTAGTTGACAATGCAGTGTCCAAAATCTATGTTTGAATTAGATCCCCTGCTCCGGGAAGTTCCAGTGGAACATCCTGAGCTGGTAGAGCAACCTCCCACAACTCATTGGGTTTGCCCATATGGCCATGTAAGCACACACAGGTTATCTTTTTCTACAGGAAAAGTTTGGTCTAGTTTTCTTTTTAGAAAAAAAAAACTAATTCGGTCTAATTTAAAAACTTATTTAAAGGTTTATTTTGTAATAACATTCATAAATAACTCAAAAAGTTCACTTTTAAATAAGCTAAAAAAAACCAAGCTTTTATGTAAACTAACAACATACGTTTTTAAATGAATAAATATAGAATTTTAAGAAATTATAAAAAAAAATAACATACATCAATAATAATATATTTATAATAATCTAAATATGTTGACTTCTTCGGTATAGTTTTTTAATAGCCATATTTTTTTAAAATAACTAGGATATACTTTATTTAGTAAATAACCTTAAATGATATTAAGTTTAGCTTAATATGAGTGAGGTCATATCCATCACCTATCGTATGGTTTATCCACATGTCTAGGTAAGTAGAACAATTAGATGGATGTCTTTGATCAAGGGCATGAAAATCCCCAAGATCAAATTGTTTCCTTGCAAAACTATATTAAGGTGGATTGGTATTAAAGGAGGCTTTGAATCCTAAGCCATGGAGTGGACCAATGAGAAATGCCATGATTTTCACTCTACAAATTCTAAATTTAGCTCCGTTATGCTCGCCTATGCTTCGGGGTTACTTCTGTTGGATGAGAAAAAATCGTATCTTTTCTTTTCTCCCTCCTATCTATATTAAAAGGAAAAAATATACTTTTTTTTTATACATAAAACAAAGCTCCTTTGATATATAGAGATGTGGCTTAAAACATAAGGTATACGAACAATAAAAAATCAATGATTGAAACTACGATAAAATACACAAACATAAATAATAAATTATAAGTTAAAATTTTGTAACTGTTTATTTTTGTATTAATAATTATAATCACACTATCTCTAAGAATTCATCACCTCTTATTTTAGAATAGATAAATATATTTTTAAGAAGAAAAAAAAAATCCTGGTGACAATGGCAGCTCATGCTTATAATCATAAAACACAAACCTCTTATTTTTTGGTCTTTACGGATTCATCAATATATGTATTAATCGATTACATCAAGCAACAGCTTAGAATAAAAGAAACAAAGAAGGTATTTGATTCAAATATGCAAAGGATAATCACACATAGCACTAGCTGCAGATTACATATTATACACAATTAAAACCTACACAAACAAACCCAACAAAATAATAGGATTGAAGGCTAAATTAGTTTCACTATATGCTACAGCTAAATTATACATCCATACAGAAAAGACAATGCTGGTTGAAAGTCAGTCTAAAATTATCCTTGGGGGAAGGTGTACACCAGCAGCTTGCTCAGGACACGTAACAAGTTTTACAATAGAACTAGCAGTGAGGTTGTACCTTCTCTGTATTTCTGTAAATCCTTCACATAGAACTTCCTCCAACCAGTTCTCCACCTCCCTATCCTGGTCTGAAACATATTGAGCTGCAAGAAATTGGTCCATGACTTCTGTCTGGATCTGCAATGCACACTCGGATCCAAGAATTTTGTTGAAGTTACTTCTGATCACTTTCAACACTCTATCCGCAAGTGCTTCAAAATCATAAGGTTTAAAAACAACTGTTTCATCAACCAGATCACACAAATCTTGCAACCAAAGGTTTTGGTTCTCAGTTGAGACATGATCAGAGTTTCCATCATTTGCTTGTTTCTGTTCATTCTCTTCTGCTGGGAGATTCAAATCTAATAGCCAATTTGATGTTGTATGTGCCCTTTTAGCTGTATCAGAGAGAAAATGCAGATCATGAAATTCATCGTCACCAATCAACTTTCGTTTATTTAGGAAATTTAGATTAGGAACGGCATCTATTGAATTGTTAGTTACACTGATGCTTTGGCTTCTGATGTCTCCAACCACATGTTCAACTTTTATCTTGATACCTCCCCCTTTTGCCCTCAGTATTCTTTCCTCAGAATAGTTGGAAGGTTTCCCTCTAGGCATCAAACTATTTTGGTAATCTGAGAAAGAAAAAATAAACATTGTATTGTTTACACTAACTTCTCGTCCATGTGAGTCTGAAATTTTTCCTGTCTTGATGGCTTGAGACAAACTACTTTGAGCTAGAATATCTGCCTTGTCTACATTTTCAAGGAAAACCACAGACAAGGGTTTCTTGCAACACTCCCCTACAATAAAATCAAGGGCAGTCTTCCCTCTGAATTTGACATTGCATCCTTTCATTTCTTCAGAACTTAGATCCACAAAAATAAAGCTTTCACGGCTACCGTACAATAGCTCAGCTAGAGAAACAGCAATTTTCTTTTTACCAAGTCTATCAGATCCAACAAAATTCATCCAGATGTCCCCATGCTGATTAGGTCCACAGTGTTTAACCCTCTTTGTTGGGCTGCAAACAATTGTTTTGATGATAGCCCGTAAAGCTTCATCTTGCCAGGTTACATCCTTGGAAAGAGCTTCAAAAAGAATTTTGGGATTTTTTGCATCAACTTGTCCACAATAGTCAAAACTTAAGCAGGATGAAGACTGGGATGGATGCTTCAAGATATTCCCATCAGCCAAATTAAAGTTTGGAGAAAATCGACTTGGGATTTCCTTTGGAGGCTCCATTGTATATTGAACAGCAGGTTTCTTCAATTTATTGCTGGTAGGAGAAGAGCATATTCCTAAACCAAGATCTGTGGTTACAGAAGTTACAGATGTGGGAGACATTTGACTACCATCACACACACTTGAATTGGACATGTTGCATGATCTTCGGTCACCTGACTCGTGATCTTCCACTTTCTGGAACATCTCAGCAAGTTTTGAATTATATTTCTCCTGCTTTGCCTTGAAAACTGCAGGAAAAGGACTACTTGATTGTGAAGTAGGCATCATTTGCATGCCAACAGGTATATGGGAGTTGAGATTGATGTATTCCCTAGGAGATTTGCTGCTGCAATTGTCAGCATCTTCCTTTTTCTTTTCAGCACCACAATGAAATCCCACAACAGTTGGAAAAGTAATTGCATCTCGCTGGTGCAGATGCTGGGATAGCTTGTCAAAGTTCTTATGCAGCATCCCAGATTCACTACTATCGAGCAAAACACCATTATCTTTGGTCTGCACTGAATGAAAGAAAAGTGATTTTTACACAAACAAAACAAAAAGGACTTCATCGATAAAGTATAAAACAACTGCAGATGATTTACTATACTATCAACATAACTAAAGTTACATTAACAAAGATCTGCAAGGATGTCTTGTAGGAGGGGACTTAATTGATAAAGTATAAATCAACTCCAGATTATTTACAATAAATCAACAGAACTAAAGTTACATTCACAAATGATCTGCAAGGATGTCTTGTATGTAGGAGATGAAGGTTGGTTTTTGAAGTGCTAACTTATAAACTACCAACACTACGAGTAAATAGAAAAGATTATAATGCAATATGGTTACGGTTGCTAATACAAGCCATTTGATTTTACAGGTACAATCAATCAGTAAACATACGACAACTTGTTTAGTCTCATTTCTGGTTCCTGTGCAAAAATGGAATTATCAATTCCCTAAAAAGACAAGGATCAACCCACTTAAAACATTTGATCAGTGAAATATTTTTTAAAAATTTACTCACCACAACAGTAGAGCAAAATTTGCTATTGTTTATAGTATAAATTGTCATATTGCATCTTTGAAACAAAAAACAACAGTTCATTTTTTGTTGATCAGCTGTTAAGACCACACTTCCCGACAAATTAAGAGTCAGCAAAAGAAGTTTTAAAGCCTCTGAAACATTAGTTTTAAGTACACGTTACTAGACTAACCAGCTACTTCAAACAAAGAAAAGCTTGTAATTTCAAGAATTGCACAAGCTTATTCTTTACTACAACTGTGCACAAGTATTTTTTAGCATGATAAAGGAAAAAAGTAATATCAAAATACACAGTACAAATAGGTTCATTTCCCCATCAAGCTTGTTCATAACTTTTTTTGAAAGGGTTGCTCATAACTTTTGTCCACTGGCCATAGCTTGACCTTAAATCTAGTTAGTTTTAGTTTTCTCCTTTTTGGGGTTGGTAAATAACCACATTCAATTGAAAAATTGCTCAACTTTACAGTCTATACAAACAAATAGATAATATAATAATAAATTGAATTGTTGTATCTGAATTCTACACACCTTAACATTCAACCCCTTTGTTGAGCCAAATTCTGCAATCTGTAACCACGGAGGCAAGTTAGATTGATGCGGATCAGCAGCTGAAGAAGCAGACAACCTTTCCTTGGACGAAGCAAGGACTTCATGTTCACACCTTTCCCCACACTGGTGACAGTGGGGAACACAATAAAACGAACCATTCAGTGGAGCTTTCAAATCAGACTGTGACGGAAAAAAGCCACCAAACGGTACAAATGAGTCCATTAAGCTGTAAAACAAAAAATTACAGTTTAGACAAAGCATGCACAAAACTCATCACTACGTGAAAGATCCAGTGTCCACTTCGTCATTCAAAAACAATAAAATCATCACCATAACATAACATTAACACCCCTTACTTTTAAAATGTCAGCAATGGTAAAAACACTTTTTTTTACACATATCAGAAGGAATATCTTGTTCATCAGACTAATTCTTTCAAGGAATATGAAGACACTCAAAAGCGAGTTACCTGCTCTCGACCAGATTTTGTCCATACACAAGTTAGGATTCAAACCCCTTACGACCTACTTGGGATTTGAATCCGTCATTACTCGAATGAACCACTTGTTAGTGCATGTTAAAAACACTTAATTCAAATTAACAAGGCTTATCCTACGAAAAATAATAAATTAATAAATAAAAAAGTTAACACACTTGAAGGAGATATAAGGTAGATTCAGTGATTAAAAAAAGGGTGAAAGGAAGAAAGACAGATTGTGGATTTAAATCCACATTTCTAACAACCTAATATTTGCTGATAAAAAAAAAAAAAACAACCCTCAAACTCGAGCTTCAAACTTTGGTATATATTAAAAATTTAAAAAGTAATAAACATAAGCACATAAACGACACCAAAGTTCAAGAAATGGAATTATTATAATATTTAAAAAGCGTGTTTTACCTGGACCTGGGACGCTGATAGGATTCAGAAGGAGGCTTAACAGAGGTAATAGGCAGAAGCTGCAAATCCCAATCTTTCTCTATAGAAGGAAACTTCCCCACGAATTTCAAGTAACTATCGTAACTAGCAGCAGCACCCATGAACCAAAACTTGTCATAATGAACCTGCAACAACTTCGCTAATTCTCCAACCACACCCCTCAAATTCTGTCCCTCACCACCATGTTCTTCATCGTCGCTCACAAAACCCTTCAAGTCCCCGAAACTCACCACAACACCGGGCCCCACACACTGCTCCACCAAATTCCCAATCTCCCTCACGCGCCTCCCCACCACCTCCGCGTCCCCACTCGCCACCTCCTCCGCAATGCAAACCACGCGCAGCCCCGACAACTCCACCGGCAGAGCCCCTTCTCTCCGTTTCTCCACCGCCTCGGCAAAGCCACGCAGAGCGTCGCTCGCGCACGCGCCGAGAAGCAGCGGATTCTTCCCCCTGCTCCGGACCAGAACATCACCGATTCGCCGGAAATTCTCTCCTCCGCCGCCGCCGTCCTCGTCACCACCTCCGAAAAAGAACGGGAACCTCCGCGGCGGCTCGGATAAATTGCAGAGGAAAATCGGCGGGCCGCGGGGACGGAGAGGGCGGAGGATGGCGAGCTTAATATCGGAGCTTCGAAAACCGGCTTCGGCGAAAACGCGACTGACCACGGGGTCGTCCAGGATTGACAAGATCAAATGCTGAAGCTCTACTTTGACAGAAGAAACAGAAAACGGTTGCTGCTCTTGGTTTTGGTGCTGCTGAGTTTGGTGGTGGGGATAAAAGTGGAAGTTATCGGGGTGGCGGCGCTGGTTGGCTTGAGAGCGTTTTATTGCGGCCATGAGAGAGTTCGAGACGGGAGGGTCGTGGTCGGCGGAGGCGTGGTTGTGCGACGACGGGGCGCGGTCGAGGGAGACGGAGAGGCAGAGGTCGAGGGCCTTGAACTGGAGGCGTGGGGAGTACGCGCAGTTTCGGGCGCGGGAGCAGGCGTCGCGGAGGAGGGGGAGGGAGAGGAGGGCGGAGACGGCGTGGAGCGACGTCGTTTGGGCGTGGCCGCGGCGCCGAGCGACGGAGACGGCCTCGTCGAGGGCGCGCGCGGCGTCGGGAGTTAGGCATTGGCGCGCGGCTACCACGGGCGTCGGCATGGGGAGTGAGGCTGAGGGGCGCGTTTGAATTCGGTGGGTGGAGTTTCCTTATTGAGGAAAAACATTAACGGGTGGGTTTTTTTTTCGTTTTTATTTTGGGCATGTAAGAAATTGAAGAAATTTGGAAAAGGAGTTTTGTGTTGCGAAGTGAGTGAGTGAGTGAAGAGTGGGGACTCGTAATTTTGCGTTTTGCTTGCGGGGTGTCTATAAATAAATATTAGTATAACAGTGGAGTGTAGGAATAAGGACTAAGCATCAACACAGTGCAAATTCTGCAGCTGCTTGCCTGAACTAAAATGACTACATAACAAATTTCTGTCTTATATTTTGTTCTAACCGTACTTAAGTAACTAAAGAGTTAATTAGTTTTTTTTACAAAGATTGCCATGAGATTTTAACCTAAAATTTTATGCATATTACTTTGATTCCCTAGTTACTAGATCGATCATAGTGGTTAAAGAGTTATTAGTTGTTGATTAACAAACAACAATTTATTCATTTTTTTTCACAAATATTCTTTAGAATTAATTATATTCAAGATATTATTCATTTTATTCAGTAAGACATTCAGTTAGATTTTAATTTTTTTTAGTAGTTAAAAAACATATTTGATTATTCGATAAATAATTTTTTTAGTAACTTCTAATTTTTTTTGAAACATTATTTGAAGTAATATTTTTTAAAATGTTAGTTTCTAATTTTTTATATTTTTTTCTTTTTTAATACTTAATATATTTATCAAAATCCTAGTTACCCTTTTAAAATAAAACATGATTTTATTATTTTTATTCATTTTACACTTTATTAAACATTTAAAATTTAATAATTAGCTTTTAGCTACAAACTAGCTTTACAACTTTAAACTAATTTTTCAGCTTTCAACTAGCATATAACTAAAAGTTGAAAAATTATCTAAGTGTTTAAAATTTGATAAATTATCTTATTAAATTATAAGTGTTTGAAAAAATTATATATTAAATAAGTTAAAAAATGTAAAATTACATAAATAATAAAAATAATAATATGTTAACTTAAATAGAAAAAATTAAAAAGAAAATATAATAAATATTTAAGGAAATAAATATAAAAAATTGTAAGTTAGAAACTAACGTTTTGGAAAATATTACTTTAATTAACTTTTTAAAAAATATTAAAGCATACTAAAATAACTTATTTATCAAACAGGCAAATAAATTTTTCAACTAATAAAAAAATTAAAATTTAACTAAAATATGTTAACAAACACATTCTTAATTTAAAAATGAATTATTAGTATTTTTCTATGTCCCAATATGCTAGGTTGACTCATATATAATATTAAGCTGTGAATTACTTCCTAAGTTTTCAACACGCCTACATTTTTAGCAACTATAAATAAATTAACATATCTAATTATGTTAGAATAATTTCTTATTATAGTCAATTTTTGTTCTCAATGATGACATGTGAATGTGATCAACCGTTCAGTTAGGTTAGGTTGGATTGCATGTGGAAAAATATATTTTTTCTTCAACAAATATGATATCCAACTTGAATAATTTAGGTTATATTTGGTTTAAATATTTATTTTTTATTTTTAAATGTTTAAGATTTAGAAAACATATATTTAAAAGAAAATATTTTAAAGTGACATAGTGCTTTCACTTTTTCACAAAAAGACTGAAAACATTGATATATTATTTTCAAATTTGGGTCTATTTTTGAAAATATTTTCATAGGAAATGTTTTCAAATTTTAAACAAACTTATTTTCACTCTTATTTTATGTTTTATTTGAAAGTAAAAATAGAAAACATTCAAACCAAGTACCAACTTGCATAATTCCTTCAAGTATGATTTTCTTTGACATCCAAATTGAATAATTTACATTTATATAGATGAAGATCTTCTTTTTAGCTTTCCAAATTATTAGATCATATATTATATAATAATAGATGTAATTAATAACATATATTAAATATATGAGACCACAAAATATTAATACATCTTACATTTTTGGGAACAATCAATTTAAGTGTAATTAAGTCTCAAACCGTTGATTAATCGGTTAAAATTTGTGACAATATCTCATGTTTTCATCAAAAAATCAAATGTCATAATTACAATGATTAAAAAAATATTATATAATAGTTTTTAAGCAATATTATATAGTATTATTGTTACTATTATACCACTACAAATTATGTTATAATATATGAAAATATATTTTATTATAACAGTATAACATAATGTAATAAAATAATACATTAGAATAATATTAAATAATGTAATGTTTTATAATTCATTTTTTCTACCTATTTTTTGTCTTAATTTATTCGTCATTTTTTTCTTTTTGCCTGTGAATGAATTTTTTCCACTCATTTTCAGTGTGTTTCATGTTTCTTTGAAAAGTTATTTTATTCATTTGAATTATTTTTCCCAGCCATTTATTACTTGTTCGTATAACGTTTTTGGCCAATTATTTTGTCTATTTGCATAATTTTATTTATTTATTCATGTGAATGATTGTTCCTCTTATTTTGCCTATTTGCCGTGCTTATTTAAATGAGTTTTTCACTAATCCAAAAATGATAACACTTTTCATTAATCATTTCCTCTCATTTAGTGGATTTTGTACTCCTTTTTTTTTCCTACTCATTCGTATTTTTTTCTCGATTATATAAACAAGCACATATCGTATATAGCTTCTATATGTCATCACACGTTAAGATGAGATCCTCATGCAGTTCTAATTTCCAAACATTGATAATGCTGGTAAACATATTATTCGTAGATACATATAACTCAGTTTATAATACCTTACAAACTAAGATTTTGGGGTATAAATTGCACAGTAAAAATGCACTAACTCGTTTACTAATGGATATTTGCAAAATATAAAACATGATGCATAATATGGCGGGACCTAAAGAAGATTGTGCAATTCATTGAGTGTTGAGAAATGTACACATATATATTCTCTCTATTTCAATTAATATTTATGTGTACGTACACTATTATGTATGAATTATGATGTATGGTATAGACCGAAGAGACGAGGTGAGATTTTTATTGAATCTCTTTGTTTTGGTGTTTTTGGAATTGGGGAGAGGGTGGAGTTGAGTATCAAAGTGTCTGCGTCGTCGTCTTCATCATGATCATGTTTATGGTTGCTTTTCTTTTCTGAGAGAAAAAAAAAAGAGAGAGAGAGAGAGATGCTGCTTCCACTTACTTTCGGTGGGCCAACTACCACAGTCATCCTCATTATCTCATTACGTCGTCTGTGTAGCTCTGGATCTTTTTTTACATAAATATTTTTTTATTCCTTCAAGTATAATTTCATTAAGTTTTAGTCTTTAAAAAAGAAACTTATTAGTTTTTTTTATTATTTTCTGAAATAATATGTACCGCTACTAAGTAATTACGTGATAAACATTATTATTGAGTAATCTGGCGAGTTTCCAATTCTTAAATTCAACTCACTTAAAACTATTTTTAAAAAAAATACGATATACATGTATTTAACATATCATATGCTATCTCAAAATAACTATTAGTTAAATTTTTGAATAAAAATAAGAATTTTTTTATAAAACTTTACAATTTATAAAATTCAAAATTAGTAGAAATTAAAAACTAAAACTTCTTGATTTATGATTGAATGAAAATATTTTTTTAATATTTCTTATATAATATAATTAAATTTTATCATTATTTATACTTTTAAAATAAATTTACTATCATTTATATAAAATTAATTATAAACTTGGTTCTAAGAATTATTTTTTATCTATAAATTTGATTGCAAGACTTGTTAATTTGTTTTAAAATTGGACTGATAATTTAACTGTTGAAAATACTTGTTCATGATTCATTAGTTCCGCCGTGGTTTAGTTATGGTCAAGCCAATAATAATTCAATTCATATTTCGATTAATATATAACATTTTAATAATAAAATGATATAAAATTATAAATTATTAGAAATGACTAAATTATATGTTTTGCAAAATAAATAATTAATGATAATTAGTAAAATAATTGATACATATGTGTAATTATTAAATATATTTTTTATCTTAAAAATATTTTAGAGTAAATTAAAAAAATAAAAACTAAGAAAAAATGTTTTATTTTAAATTCCAGTTTGAACTAGTTCTTTAAAACAATTTTGATTTTTTCCTACCAATTTTATACAGATTTGAGATTGGTTTTGTGAAGAACTAATTTTTTAAAATTAACAAATGGATCCCTAGACCGATTTTTAGTCGGATGATTACACTAATCATTCTGATCTAATTTTAAAAGTAATATTATAAATAAAAAATATAATTTATACGTTAAAAAGTTATTTGTTTATTTGTTTATTTTAGTAATAATATACTTTCTATAATTAAAAATACTTAATTATTATAAATTATAAATTTTAGTTATATAAAATAAACATTTAATTTGTAAACATACTAAATAATATAGTAGTCCTCTAAAAAAATACTAATATACTAGTTTTTGATGACCATAACAAGCAACGTCTTTTTTCTTGTAACACTCTGTATATATCTTCCTAAAAAAAACGTTATATACATATTTCACTTGCCTAGCCTGAAAAACGAGTTCTTAGAATTGTAAACATGTTAAACTTGTTTAGGACTAGTCATAATCCTAATGAGTGCATCTAACTATCTAAGCATTCCTGGCACCTTGCTATCTTAAGAGTGGTGAATAAATTCATCATTTAAGCACTGAGATGCTTTTTTTTTTTTTTTTTACTGTTGCCCCACTGACTTACCATTTGCGTTCACTGAGAGATAACGACGTTTTTTTTGTGTGGAAGTGCATATAATTGATTCACGGTCCAAAAGATTTTATTTTTTTAATCCAGCAGTTGAGTTTATTATTACCCACTAATCCAATACCGAAAGTCAAACCAACACTTTCATAAAAAAATGTTTAAAGTAAGATGATACTTTCTTATTTTTAAATTAAGAAGATTATTATTGTCCACTAATTTATTCAACCAGTAAGCATGCTTTTTTTTTAAATAAGATTTTAAATTTTAAACTATGTGTGAAAAAAATTTCACAAAAAAATTAATCTTATCATATTAATCTTATACATGTTTTTTACTTAAATAAATTTATTTCTATAAAAAATTACTTGTCATCCCAGAAGTTATTACGTCAAATTATCAATTTTAGTAATGAATTATTATGAGATTTTGTATCGCTTATTAATTTGGTAACCTTACATTAAATTTTAAATTATGCAAACTTGACTACAAACACATACCAATCCGTCCGAGAATCTCCCAAATTATAGATAATAGATTTATCGAGTCGAAGTTGAGCTCGCGTTACACTGGTCAGAGATCCAAGTCAATGTGTAACTTTTGAGAATGGAGACTAAAGTAAGAGTGAGAAGGGAAAATAATTATTATGACCAGTTTATTTTTTTTAATTTATGAAATTATCATTTTGTTTTAATTTTTTTGGGTATAAATATTAGAAAATAAAAATGTATTTATTTTTGTGGAGACAAATATCTTCGATCAGAGGTAAATCTAAATAATTTTATTAGACTCAAGTAAAACTATTGTAAATTATAAAGTTATTGTTTTTAAATATTGGATACCATTGGATATTTAGAATTTCAACATGAAACTCCTAATTAAATTAAATTGATTTTATGTCAATTATGTTTTATAAATTAAAAGTGAAAATAGAAAATGATGTTAATAATTATTAAACAAACTAATTTTCTGAAAACCAAGATTAAAAAAGTCTACTTATTAACAAAAATGTCATCACACATGGGTTATCATAAGATTGATGTTATTTGGACAATATTAAATACATATATTTTATCTTTTAGTAGTGTGTGGTTTTCATATAATCTTTTATAGATTTTTATTCTGCAAAACTATTTATGTTATTTTAATTATATTATTTTTGTCACGTTGAACTAATGCATAAAGTATTTTTAGAATTAACGATATGACTTAATGAATAAAATTAAAAGAAAAGGAGAAAGGGTCAAAGGTCCCTTCAAATTGGAAGGGGTTGAGGGAAAGAACCCTACAACCACCATGCACCGCACATATATCATTCATCACCGCAATATGTATGAATGCTTTTCAACGTGGCCTGAAGAAGCATCCCCTATCAGCATCACGTTGCTTTTCTTACATTTCTTTCCCACTTTCTCTCTCTTATCCCACCCCAACCAGAGAGAGAAAGGTAAAAAAAGCTATGGATTTGACGTCCATTTTGTTGTTACCTTGTGTGTTCGCTTTTGCCAACGTTTTCAATTACTTTTCTTTTCTTTTCCTTCTTTTTTAATCACTCCAAAATACCAAACACCCTCTCCAATTTTGGGACCTCCTCTCCATAATACAATTCTAGTGATATGAACTTGCTTCCACAACCCTACCCTGCCGGCTGCTGCTGCTACATATTCTTCCATCCCTCACTCCTTTTTTATATCATAGTCCAATCTGGGTTTAAAATTCCCACCTAGTAATTTAGACTATTTAATGACAAAAGTAGCATTACATCAATCTCTGTTATATTTTTCCTTGTTATTTTGTTTTAATTAATCTTGTTATGGTTGTAATTGAATTTGAGTAGATGCACTATTTTTATCCTTATATTCAATCATAAATTAGGAAGTATGATAAATTTATTAACTTTTATCATAAATACCTTAAAAGACATATCAAGTGCATGATCGATTTCACATCCACCAACTAAAGTGTTTTTAAATAAATTTTTATATATTTAATTTTATGTTAAAATGTTGATTATAATTTCAAAATTGATTTTAGATTAAGGAAATTGTGAATAACTTTTAGGTTGATTAAATTTTTTTGTTAAATTTTATTTTTAATTTTCTTTCTAGGCGAAAAAGACTACATATGTACTGAAAGTTTAAAATTATTTTATATTATTATTTTTAATCACAAATTATTATTTATGATAAATTTGTTAATTTTTACAAAATTATCCTAAAAATTATACAAACAATAATATATGATTGAATGATAGTGTAAAATTATTTTATACATTCAGTTTATCACCATTAAACTCTTCTTTTTAAGTAAATAAATATTTAAATATAATTATATTACTTCAAAAATATTTTTGTAAAATTAATTTCATTCAAAACTATGGCAATATATGAAAATTAAAGTCATTGACTTTTATGGCAATTGCTTCATTTAAAAATAAGAATAAAATGAAATAGTATTATCTTATTAGCTATTAAGGACGAGTTTAGTTAATTAAAGTATATGTAAGTTTGATTGGATCAATTAATTAAACACATGCAACACAAATCTATCATGTTGAATGTCGTTTGTCTTTACTTTACTTTTCTTTTTTGCACATGTCCACAAAAGATTAATTCAGGTGGAGGTGCATGCATGTTTAGAGAATTGCAAAATAAATGGGGACATACAGCTAATAATGTTCAACCAAATGAGGGAAACCGCGATGGGATTGACACCAATCAGATGAAATGTTGAGCGTGAGAGAGAAAGAAGAGCAGCATAGGATTCGTAGGACAGTGTTTGATAACGAGAGGGAGATTGATTTCAGAAAGAACAACATATGTATGAAGACAAACCAAAAGATCCAAGTGTCATGCCACAAAATAAGAAGTTGAGGGGGCAGAATCTCGCATCAATGGTTTACCAACAGATCATACAATTTTCTTCTAATTTTTTTCTTCCAACCAATAACATTTCATACATCAAATAAGTGATAAGTGTGTGTGCAATTTATCCTCCCCAGTCAATCATCTTCTCGTTGAGCCAGTCTCCAAATTGTGTTATTACTTATCAGATACTATGTCTCACCAAGTTAAAACGTTGTAGTATGTTGTGGATTGCTTAATTTTAGACATGATAATAAAATTCGAATTCGTGAGTAATAATTTAATCTTATTTTAAGTCTGATGAAAAAAATTCATTTTGATAAGAATCAAATTTTTTCCAATTTGGAAAAGTGAGAGTAGGTATGTCACTTTTTACCCCGTTTTCATATTCGTTCCACTACATATTTTTTTATATTATTAATAATGTACTATTATATATATATATATATATATATATATTATGTAACTATTAATTATATAGTTATGTAATTATTTCATATTTTATTTTTATAATTATTAAAATATAAAATAATTATTTTAATAGTTAAACAAATAATATTATAATTGTAATACTAATTATCAAAAAATTAAAAATAATATATTTAACTAAAAATATAATTTAATTCTTAACCATACTTACATTATTTATTTTTTATTAAATTATATATATATATATATATATTAATTTAAACATGTTTAGTTATTTATTCTTTATTAAATTATATATATTGATTGAATTAAAATATAAATAATAATTTAATTGATAATTTATTTAAAGTGTATAAATAAATATTATATTTAAAAATGTGAAATAGATTTTTTTAAGATTTGTTCAAATTCAATAAAACTCGATTAAGATTATATTTTTTCATCCCCTTTAATAAATCCAAAGCTAAACCCACTTTACCTTTTACAGGGATGGGGATGAAGATAAATAAACCCACCTTCAACCCACCCCGTTGTCCGTTGCTTTAGGCTAAGTTGTTGGTAAAGGGTCTATAAAGGTCTATACAAATAATTGTATGGTAGTAACATGAATAGTCATTTTCACACATGACATCAATATTGATATTTAATTTTGTTGGCAGTCATGTACCCACGTAAAATTTGGAGCTATTTAGGTTATTGATAAAGAATTTCGTTATTTGAACAAAAATTATATTATATAAGTATTTTTATCTCCCACTTTTGTTTTTAATTTTTTTTTCTACTCATGCATATTAAAAATAGAATTAAAATAAATTTAGGAGACATTTTTCATTGTAACTTTTTAATGTTCACGAAATATTTTTTCCTTATTAAAACCTTCTTTTGTTATTTTGAGTCAAGTTATTGTAAAATAAAAATAGCAAAAGCTACATACAAGTGGTTTCATAATGATATATATGAATTGTCGTTTTCATAAAAGTTATTAATATTGATATATCAATTTTTATCATTTTCATAATTACATCTTTTTTATACTCCCATGAAATAGGGCAATATGGAGCGAGTTACATATTTTTAGGAAAAAAAGTTTGATGTCTATATAACTTTTTGTGTGTGGGAAAGAATATAATATTTTGTTCCTAATGGCAAAGGAGTTAAAATCTCAAAAGTTGGCTTTCACTCTACAGCATGGTCAGCAACTAATTTCCTTGTCAACTGAAATCTTCCCAAAGAATTAGTTACTTTTTTTTTATACTAAAAATAAGACGATACATCTACCTACAACATGGGTCAGTGCCCCAACTTCTTTTGAGTGAAAATCTATCAAAATTGATATTCTTTTAATAAATAAAAAATATAGTTGTGAGGATTAATAGATATTTGCTACTCAAGTCTATATTGACATTTACTACTCTTCAAAGTAAAAGTAAATATTGGTGCCCTGGCAAGAAGCACCCACTGAATTCTTTTAATAAAGCAATAAACCCCAATACCCTTTTTCTCCTGTAAATTTTTTCATACTAAATAGCCAGCCCGTATTTGAATTTTGGAATTTTGTGTATTAGTAAGTATATTGTATATCCATGGCCAAGTTGATTGGCACGTACAATCCTACTTTTTTTTTTGAAACAGTACAAACACACATGTAGTGTTAAGTCCTTTAATCATACCACCACTATACTCCAAAATGCTTCATATCCTTGTTTGCTTTTTATTTTTGTTTATTTTTAATTTCATAAGAAAAGGTTAGCTTTTAAAATGCTAATAAAAGAATATAGAGAATCCAATACTTCTACTTTTTTTTTATCTTATTAGCAAGACAATAATTAGAAAATATAATTAACTAAGGCTATTGATCATTAGAGCTCATCGATCCCTTTCCACTTGCTAGTAAATTCAATATTCAATAATAAGATTAATTAAATAGACTATCCCACTTCCAAGAATATTTCTTTAATTCAAAAGGTAGCCTCTTAATGAAGTTAACTTCTAGTACTGCTTAATATTCTAAGTATGTTTGACTATTTGTTAATTGATAATTTTTGCATCATGACGATCGACATGTGTCCAATTCCAATATACTTTACGTTCAAAGTATAAAAATTAGTTAAATTACCATGAGGGTTATCATTTGATTATTATCGTCACGTACGAGATTTTTTCATATCCATGCTAGCTATCTACTATCACAATCACTATTGTCCACTAACATGGCACTGAATTTTTCTGCCAAGGATAAATAAAAAGGTCAAAAGCTACGTGTAGCAATTTGCGTCCACAAATACTTTTGCTCTGTTTAATGATACATACACACATGACATGGGAAAACAAGCTATATTATAGAGTTTCGTACAAGCTTCTTGCAGCACTGTCATTTTCGTGGCATCTGAGGGGACCAAAAAGACATACATTCTTTGTCCCACCGAATATAACTCGCTAAGATTTTCTGGGGAAACAAACGATCTGCATAATTTTCTGATGAAGAAAGTTAAAAGGAAGAGAATCTGCAGTTGGAAGATCTCTCAGCTCACGAATCTCTAATGTTGATGGCTTGCTTTTCACACTAAAATTAAAGTTCGTGTGTGTTTGTATCAATTAGTTAATGTTGAGTTTTAATCAATGGAGTATCAGTTTATATATATTTATGACAGAAGCACTAAACTTTAAGAAAATATATACCACTGAATTATACAATCAATCAGCATGACGGCAATCTGTATATGATGCAAATCAATGCTATACTATATATATATATATATATATATATATATATATATATATATATATAAAGTACAAATTTATATTATTAATAATATTGTTCAATGAAACATGTCGATAATTTTAAAAATAAAGAATATATATCCTGATAGTGTAATTTATTTATTTTATATTAAAAATGATTTGTGATTAGTTAATATTATAAAGAACTTATATACTAATGTATTTCTATTAAACTCTTTTTAATAATATGTCTTAAAGTTTCAAAAACATTTTCGACCATTCAGTTTGAATGATTCTTTTTAGAAAATAAACTGAGTATTTTAACTATATATGTTACGACTACATTAGTTTATAAAGATGTTTAATTATAGCAAAGGTAGAATATTTGTTGGATAATTTGAGGGTGTTTAATTTAAAAGTTCTTTTTGGATATTTTTGAATTTCATGCATATTTCTAATTGCTTTTAATAGAGAATACATTCGTCCCTGCCAAAAAAATATATAAGGGTTTCCAAATTGAATCAAATTGTTTTAAGTCATCAACCCGATTAAAAAACCACAACAACAAATCAATCAATTGACAACCGAAAAATCCGAAAACAAAAAGCCATATTTTTATTGTACTTTGTTTGAGGTTTTGGTTCCTATTATTAAAAACTAAACCAAACAAAATTCCTAGGTCCCACCTTTAACATACATATACTATATTGATTTAATCATTATCATCCTGTATTATCTTAAACTTTTGCTAATGATAATTTGTGATTCTATGTGTGTTGGTTATTTTTAGAATATGAATTTTGACCTAACTCAATCCCAAAAGTTAGTTTAAGGGATGAGGGATGTCCCCCACTTATATATTTTATATTGACATTATCTCTAGCTGACGTGGGACTTGAAACTTTCTCAATACACCCCTTCACGTCAAGGATTTGGTGCGTGGATAATATGGTAGATGGCCCAATAATGGATCTAGGTGAGAGATGTCTCTCACTTATATATTTTATCTTGACACTATCTCTAACTGATGTAGGACTTGAGTCTTTCCCAATAGATATGTTGGTTAAATTAAAGTATGAGTTTATGACATTAAGTATATGACTAGAAATACATAATTTTGTGTGTTCTTTTATTATTATTCTATTATTTTCTAGGGGTAACTTATGTAAGTCTTGTTTTTAAAAAGTTAATATTTACTCAATTCTTGACGTTAATTATGGAGGAGCCATATGTACAGGGCCGGTTCTGGGCCCATTCAAGGGGCCCAACCGCACAGGGCCTCAAAAAATAAGGGGCCTCAAATATTAATTACTGCAACATATGTTTAATACTGAAAATTAGAGGAGATGGTAATGTCTATTTTTAATAACTAAGGGGTCCAAGGTTCAATTACCACCAATAACAATTTTTACTACTTTTACATTTCCTGAGACACACCCAATTTTTTTCTCTCTCCTCCTTCCTTATTTCACTTTTTACTCTCTTCAAAAAAAACCTTCAAACTTCAATACTTTTTGGTAATATTTATTGAGCAAAGTATTTTTCTTATTTAAATGAGTTATTTATTTTTAAATTACCAATTGAGGGCCTCATTTTCTAAAAAAGGGAAATATTAAACAGGGCCCCCAGAAAGTTTGCCCCGCCCCTGCATATGTATGTGACCTACTTTAAGAGTGAGCATAAATATCTGTTTAGGATTTCAATTGTTCATTTGTTCTGGAGTTTTGAATGTTAATTATATGCTTGTGTTGGTGAGATTCGATGTTAAAATGTAGTTTTCATCAGTTTGTTTATCCATTTATATGCGTGTTTATTCACTGTCTCCCTTATGTTTTTTAATTCAAAGCTTCTGCAGAAGTATCCCACCTGAAAGGTAAAAAGAATAGTGCTTGCTACGACTACCAGTGTCCTAGTTGTGATTGCTACCAGTGCTTGTCTACCTTTTCAACTTAATCATATTATAGCATAGCTCTAGCTATTTGTGCAGTTTATTCTTTACTGTAGTCTACCCTTTTATTGTAAAGATTTCTACATTGAAAATTGTGTAGTGAATGATACAAATATAATGAATATAACTTAAAAAAGGCTTGAGATTTATTGGACAAAACATAGATGCATTTTTACAAATATTTTTAGCGTTTTTTTTCCAATCAGAATTAAAGTATTTTGGTAATATGCATAATAAAGGTTTAAGTTTTCTATTAAATGTCAACTTGAATTATTGAGGTGAAATTTTAATTTTGATTGAAAAACAACACCAAAAATACATGTAAAATTGTATTTAAATTAAGTTGTCTTTTTTCTTGAAAACACAGTGCAATTTATATTTTTATTTTCATTTCTGTCTTCTTCTAAGTTCTAAATTAACCCAATTTCAAAGGGGAGAATCTGCAACTGAACCAAATGATTAAACTCAAAAACAAGAAAAGAAAAGTAAAGGAAAAAAGAGATTGTTTTGCTAGTCCCCTCCTATGTAGTTGAAACCAGTCTGCAGTTCCATTCCTAAGTTACTTTTCATATAAAGATGTGATAAAATTTGACTTTCACCTTCTTGATGGCCCATGGACCACCTCTTATTAGTGGCTAGTGCACTTGAATTGTATTCTTAAGTACTTTGTCCCCTTTCTTCTATTATGCCTTTTCCCAACTGCACTTTCTGCTTTATTTTTAATCAATTCCATCCCTTTTCATATATAAGTTTTCTCCCTGCTGACTTTTATTCTTCCATATGAAAAAGTTGTTTGAATCCTTTATGATGTATCCTTTTTTTTTATTTATAATTTGCATATCTCTTTTACATTAAATTGAAAAATTCTTTATTCACCAAAAGGGGAGGGAGGAATGCATAGGTGTATACAGATGTTGGTTGTATACTAGGGTTATATTAGATACTCATATGGCTGTTCATCTTTAAAAAAAGAAATCCAAAGTCAGAGTTCTAAGCCACTTGTCTGTCATAACCCAAAATTCTTACTTCCCAACTGTAATATTCGACTATACTTTTCTAAAAGCTATAATCATAACGCATTTTAGCCTTTACTCCAATCCTACTTTGTTACTTCCACATTGTTAATGGCAATCAGTTGAACCTATATATAAACCACCACTAAAGAAGTGCTCTTTTTTTCCTTCCTAATTTTATTTTAATGTACTTATGAAAGCTATCTATCCGAATTATGCCTTTTAGAAAAGTGAAAAAACATTCCAATATAAGATTTTGTATATTTTATAATATTTATACAAATAACTATTATATGGCCACTTTATCATGGTTATATAAAAAATAAATAAAACATTTAGATAGACGTTTTTTTTGTTATGATTAATTAATCTGTATAATGAGTATTTTGACCCGATATGAGGAAATTTGATTATAACGATCAAGTTATCAACAAATTTCTTTGTGTCCATATCAGTTGCGTGGAGCCAATATTTTTCTGCAAAAAAATGAGTAGCTGCATTCCAAAAGAATAATACGTCAGTGAATGATATGCAGATTTAATAGAATCATATGATATAAATAATTGTCTAGACATGCTTTATAAAAGAAATGAAAGTTGTATAGTGATTCTACTATGGGTTCCTTATTAATTTCTGCATATTGAATCAAAACATCAATTGTATATATATGACAAATTATATATTATTATTTTAAATCGACAGAATTAAAATTTTAAAGAATTGTAACACTACTTTTTTTAGAAATAAATGAAAATTTCAAGATGCATAAAATTATATAAATATCTAAATACACTTATCCTCACATTTTTTTCTTCGTAATTTTTTAGTTCAGTTACTTGATATAAAATTTCCAGTTATATAGTTTACACAACTAAAGTAAACTAGTTTATGAAAAATGTTTTTTTGATTGGTGAAAAACTAAAAACTAGATTATAAATTATATATAAAATATAATATAATTATTAAGCAACGACAAAGACAGACTTTGACGTTTCGGCCGCACTTAGGATTTTCTATATATTTTGAACGTGATGTGCTATAGGTTTACCTTTTCGTGGCAATACATTCACCAGAAAGTGGGGTTAGGCCACAGATGCCACTGCCTTTTGTAATGGGGTTGCAAATGGAAGCGACTGTTGGTGGCTCAATTCAACAATCGTAACTGAACAGAAAGCAAAGCAGCTTATTATATTAAGTGTTTGTTCACTTCATTAGACTTGCTACATATAGTATAACTCTTTCTAGTTAATGTTAGTATCCCATACATAAAAAGTAACAGCTTTGATTATCACCTACTAATATCTGTTAAAAGATTTAATTGATTGATCTATTTTTAGCAGTGTTTTTTTTAATTATATTTTTTTCTACAAAATTCAAACAGGAGATTTTACTTAAAGAGATTCAATTTGATTTCACTTAATAATTTGATGGGTAATATATATATATATATATATATATATATATATATATATATATATAATCCCAATTTCAATAATGGCGTGTTTGATTATTTTATTTTAATAACTCCTAATTAAATTGAATTAAGGATGCAATATCTATAGTCAATGTTCTACTACACTCATGCGTGTCCCCTCACAAAGAAAGAGAGAAAGAAATTAAACTAAAATCTAATCGTCACACAGAATCGGAAATCTTATCAACGGAACCAATTGGTACCAAGAAAACATTAATGTTACAAAAAGTGAAGATTGGTCTATTCTAAGGCCAACAACCATACAAAATGAAATCAAATTGCTTATGCTAAATGAATCGCTGCTGATTGTTATTGCAAGGGTGGAGTTAAAGTGGCCACGAATATATTCAAAATCGCTCTCACTTGAAGGATTGAATAATCTCACTCACTTCTTGAGCACCATAGCACAACATGCTTGTCGCATAAAGGGCTAGTGAGATGGGACTACACTCTCTCTCTCAAAATTTTAATTTGCTTTTCCTGAAAACATGTTTTGATATGCTTCAACCATATCTTAAAATGAGATCATTACTTTCTTAGGATTAACACTGATTCATAATGAAGGGGGTTGATGCCAAGGCATGCAAGTCCAATATTTAGTTTTAATTTTTTTGCCAAAAGTGGATCCCTTACTGGTGACATGACCCTGAAATGAGCACCAAAAGAAGTTGAACAAGGTGAAGAGAGCAAGACATGACACCAAGATTAATAATTTGAGAAGGGCACCAGACAGGGGCACCCCACTTGAGCAGAACTATCAGCCCACAATCCTTACATTATTAAGCCTTACAGAAGGGTCCCGCCAATACTTGCATAATTGTTGTGCAACACCTATGTTTAGTTTGCAGTCTGAAAATATTGCCACGTGCGCAGATATACGAACTAAAAGTAAAATGAATGTAAAAATAAAGATCATCCTGATTTGTTGAAAAAATTACTTTTGACCAATGGAACTGAAAACCAAACATTCATTTAATTAGCTAGTAGTATCTTCCATGTTTCTTTTGTTGGTGGGCCTCCTCAAGTGAGCCCAACCATTTTCATTATAATAAAAAAAAAAAAAAAGGAAAGAAGCATATACGTGAATGCTGTGCCGCTTCTTGTTTTCGTTTTTGGCTTTCACGTTTTCTTCTGCGGCGCTGGAGAGAAAAATAAAAAGGCTTTGTTCACTTTGCAGTATTGGTTGGATACTCATTCGTGCTCTGTTTTGGATGAAATTTCAGCCACTTGTTCCAAAAATTGAGGGCTTTCATCTGATATACTCAGAACTTTATTTTTCTCATATTTTGGCAGAAGATATTTTTACCCTGTTGTGGGTCTTTATTTGAATATTGGTGCATTGTTGATTTCCACTATTTTAAGAGTGAGTAGGCTTTTATTTGTGAGATTCTTTTGAGAAACTCTTTGCTGTACTCTTTGATATTTTACATAGTGGATATTTTTTCTGGACTTGGTCCCGTGGTTTTTGTTCCTCACACTGAGGGTTTTCCACGTTAAAATTGCTGGTGTTCTTCTTGCTGTTATCTCTTTATTTTTCTGCACCCTTGGATTTTTGGATTGCCGTATATTACGCTTCTCACAGGTTCACTCAAGCGGGAAAGATTTTATTTACCACTACTTATTTGTGTAATTTTTCCGCTGTGCATACGTGTCTTTCCCAACAGCTGGCATCAGAGCTAGTTTATTTTTCTGAGAAATTTGCTTGATTGAATGATGGAGCCCAATTACGGCAGAATGATTAGTTTGAATGGAACTAATTACCACAAATGGAGAGGTAAGATGAAAGATTTGCTATTTGTGAAAAAATTACATTTACCTGTGTTTGCTACTCAGAAACCTGATAATAAATCTGATGAAGAATGGGTTTTTGAGCATGAGATGGTTTGTGGTTTTATTCGTCAATGGGTAGATGATAATGTTTTAAATCATATTGCTAATGATTCACATGCTAGAACTATGTGGGACAAGCTTGAAACCTTGTATGCTTCTAAAACAGGAAACAACAAATTGTTTTTACTAAAACAGGCTATGAATTTGAGGTATAAGGAAGGTACTTCTATTTCTGATCACCTGAGTGATTTTCAAGGTTGCTTTGATCAGTTGTCTGGCATGGGTGTAAAATTTGATGATGAAATTTTGGCACTTTGGTTGCTTAATACTTTACCTGATTCTTGGGAAAATCTCCGTGTTACTTTGACTAGTTCTGCTCCTGGTGGTATTGTGACCATGGATTTTGTAAAAACTGCTATTTTGAATGAAGAAGTCAGACGACGTACTCAGCAGGCATCCTCTTCACAGGCAGAGGTTTTGGTCACTGAAAACAGGGGGAGAAGTACAAACAGGGATCAAGAAGGAGGTCACAGAGGTAAAAGCAAGCGCAGAAGCAAATCAAGGTCTGAGCATAAAACTTACAAGTGCAGTTATTGTGGTAAAAAGAGCCATCTTCAAAAGTTTTGTTATAAGCTGAAAAATGATAACAAAGCCAAGCAAGAAAAGAGATATGATGAGAATGGTGATAGTGTTGCCACTGCTAGTGCGGGAGATCTTTTGATTGTTTATGATGAGAACTTGATCAGTGTTGCTTGTGATGATTCTAGCTGGGTTGTTGACAGTGGTGCCAGTTTTCATGTGACTTCTAGGAAGGATTTTTTCTCATCTTATACTCCAGGTGATTTTGGTGTGTTGAAGATGGGTAATAGTGATACGTCAAAGGTGATTGGCATCGGTACTGTTTGTTTGGAAACCAGCATAGGAACAAAGTTGATTTTGAAGAATGTCAGGCACGCACCAGACATCCGTTTGCATCTGATTTCTACTAGTGTTCTAGATGATGATGGTTATTTTAATACCTTTGGTGGTGGACAATGGAAGCTCACTAAGGGTTCCTTGATTGTGGCACGAGGTAAGAAGTTTTCAGGTTTGTATTGGATGAAAGCTTCTGTTTTAGTTGATGTTATAAATACTGTTGACTGTGATAGTTCGTCAGATTTATGGCACAAGAGACTGAGTCACATTAGTGAGAAGGGACTGAATTGTTTGGCCAAGAAGAATCTTCTTACAGGTTTGAAATGTGCAAGGTTAGAAAAATGTGCTCATTGTTTGGCTGGGAAACAAAATAGAGTTTCTTTTAAGAGCCATCCTCCCTCTCGGAAATCAGAGGTACTTGAGTTGGTGCATTCAGATCTTTGTGGTCCTATGAGGACTAAGACTTTCAGTGGTGGATTGTATTTTGTTACTTTTATTGATG